>PVJO010000571.1:140889-227641 GCA_004026905.1 Hystrix cristata
TGGTCCTAATCTCTTCTTATAAGGACATCAGTCATATTAGATAGAGCCCACTCTAATAACCTCATCTTAATTATCTCCTTACAGGGACTATCTCCCCAAACATCCACATTCTGATGTATTACCGGGAATTAGAGCTTCAACAGATAAATTTTAGAGGGCATTTTTTTTAGCCCATAGCAAATGGGAAGGTCACATTCTCCAATTCATCATTTCCCTTCTATTGTACTTCATATCATAGTCATGTCAGTGGTGACTAACGAGGAGATTGGGTCAGTAGGTGAGGTGATCTGTTTCATTTATCTTTGCAGCCCCAGGCACACACACACATAGGCCTGGAAAATTGTTCTGCTCCTGCCAAGTGATGTTGAATGTAACCCTGAGGGGCTGGCCTACAGAGCTCATGGGATGAAATGTGACTTACATTTATTTTGCATTGTGGAACTCTTGGCTTTCCACAATTCTTTTTGACACAATTCTGTAGTCATCAGTGTTCTAGAATCTGCATTGGGGTTAGCCCAGTAGAATAATACTTCTACTGAGATCTGGCATAAATTTTTTTCTAAAATAAGTTATCTGTAATAAATATCCAACTGGCTTCCCCTAAAAATAATATAATTAATATACTATTTGCTAAGAATCAAATTAGGTATTGCTGCTATCTAAAACTATTTTCCTTTATGTTCCTTAAATATTAAATGCTTAACTATATTAGTAATACTAATAATAAAACCTGTTGAACTACTTTGAATTTTCTCCCTTAATACATCCATGGCCACATTTAGAATGTTAATTTCTACAGTCAGAGTCATCTTTATGAGTAAGAAAAAAAACAGATTGCTGTAATCGTCTATCTTTTTTTGCAGTGATTTAGTATGATGTTGGTACAGTTCAATCTCAAGGGTCTCTAAGACATCACTCTTATTGGTTATTAAATACCAATGAGGTGTTATATTGATGAACAACTGATATAACTATTTCATTAAGACACATACAAATATAGCACAAACCTCTCTAGGTAAAATGTTACACTCACTGGCCTGGAAAAATCACAGAAACACAACAAAACCTGGAAAAGTGCTTAACTTTGGATAGCAGGAATTTGGACAATTTTAGATTTCCTCTTTTATGTTTTCTGTATTCTCAGTAGAACGAACTGGTTTACTTTTATAATCAGAAAAGTACAAAGATAATTTGTTTTTAAAAGAGAATAAAATATACAAAGGATAGGTATAATATAATGTCGAATAAAATAAAAGTATTTAGCATATTATTCCATGGCCCACTTTTTTTTTAAGTGGCAAAACTTTATATGACCTTAAAATGATTGATACAAATTCTATTGAGATAGAGATTGAAGGATATTTAGGCATGAATATACACGAGGCACTCAGGGGCAAAGAAAATGTACCCACAACAAAGTCCCACAGATTTGGATGGTTCACACAAAGCCAACCGTGCTCTGGTTCAAAGAGAACTGTTTCAGACCATGCTTTATGATTTCTTGTCACCACATTATGCTCAGCAGATTTACAGGCAGAAGTCCCACTTTCCTCCTTTACAGGACATGGGTGAGATCTACGTCTTCCTTCATATTTGTTAGCGCCATACAAGCTCTTAGGGAAGACGAAGAAAGAGAGGGAGGAGGAGGGGGAGGAGAAAGACAGAAACGTAAGGCTCTAAAAACTATCTCACGAAGTTAAAAAATATTTATTTGTGTAGACTTGTAATAATTTGGTGAGAAAGTGTTTTCACTGTGGGAAAGAATCCTGAGAAAGGTATAAACAATCAGAACTGAGTGCCAGACATAATTGTATAATCTGGGAATAAGACTGGAAATAAGAGAAGAGTCCTGCCTTTGTGGGGCTTATAATCTAGAAGATGAGACAGATAACAAATGAGGAAATAATAGGTAAAATTATTATCGAATTAATACAGACAATAGAATTATCATGATTATTTCACAATTCATTACAAAAAGTAATAGTGCTAAGATTGTGTTTGAACATAAACATTCACTGTATGTTTTATATAGATTGGGTAGGATGGTTGTGTATTACCTTTAAATATAAGACTGAATATTCAACAAGAAATTCAAATAATACAAATGAATGTCCATTTGGAAATTCTAAAACTAGAAAACTAGATACAATGAAAAGAACAAATAACTAATCGACTATACAGAAGAACCTTTTACTATTAGGGATTTTTTTCTTCAGATTTATTTCATCTTTAATCATGAACATATACATAATTATTTTGCATTTAGTTTCTGCAGTATCTTTGACCTTGTTGGAAATGTCAGAAAATTGCTGAACCTTTACTCAGCCCCCTATAGAGCCATTATAAGCCCATTTTGGGAAAGTAATAAGTAGAAGGATGGGTGGAAAAAAGAAAAACAAATTTTGTCACTTGTAAAATATGCCCAGATCCAACCTTCACTAACCCCATTGTGTAAAACATTCAGAATATTATTAAGAGAAAGCTTACAAGTGTAAATATACTTATTCTCAATGAAATCAACACCATCCGACTGATTTGTAACTACTCCCTCAATGCTGCTATAAACTTTATTGCAGTGAAAACACTAGTTCTACAGATTGCTTCCCTCTTTCTCAGGATGTGTTTGACCTTTGTGGCATCGCCACTATAAATCTCATGGCCCAACAACCCCTTGTCTGCAAGTGATTTCAAGCACTATCATAAAAATGAAACAGACAGACTTAATTTGAGTTCCAGACTTGAGGAAACTCAACTAAAATATTAGCATAATTTCACTGAGGATGGAGGAAATTGTTAAAATATGTGTATTAGTGAGGGTCTGCAATTCAATCCATCTTTTTTCTGGCTCTTGGGTGCCACCCAGTGATTAGTTTAGTGGCAGGTTTCCTAGGGGTCTGCGGTGCACAGATAGTCACAGGAAAGCAGGGACAAGGATATTGAGGGCATTTGGAGAGGCCACAGCTCTAAATTTAATTTAACAATTAAAAAAAGTTCTCTTTAATTTCTATCCCATCCAGAAAAAGCTGACCACTGCTGATGTGCAGCTTTCAGTATTCAGACATTGTAGATGATCCTAACTGTGAATTAACAAAGTCAGATCTTTAAAACGTGGCCTGAGTCTCCAGCCACCCAGTGAGCAGAGCGATGGAGCAAATCTCCAGCACACAGCAGGCCTCCTCTCCTAATCCTCTCCTACACCCCAGTTCTGGACTGCCTAGTCCCCACCCCCCCAAACTAAGACAGAGCTTGCAAAACTCTACTTTACTACCACAAGGGTGGGAGGCTAACTCTCAAACTTACTAGACTCTTTCTTATCCTTATAGTTAATGGGGGTGAGCAAAAGAAAAAGTATTTCTATTAGTTTCACATTCCACAAAAATAAACAGGTGTCCCAAGTGTTTATTGTTTTTTATAAAGTAGGGGTTGGGGATTTAGCTCAGTGGTAGAGTGCTTGCCTTCCAAGAGCAAGGCCCTGAGTTTGATCCCCAGACCCCACCCAAAAGTAGGTTCTTTTCTTTCTCTGTCTCTTAATTATTGTGACACATTTGACATATTTATTACAGATATGTGCCATTTGTGTGGTGAAGCAAGAGATACCAAAATCATCGGGCCTCCAGTTTTCTCTAGAAAAATATAATGGGTTTGTAAAACATTCTCTCTCTCTCTCTCTATCTACAGATACATACAATATACATATATATTATGCATATATTCATACAATATGTAGACATCATCTACTTATTTTATCCTTTAGCTCATCTCCCTGCACCAACTTCTTAAAGTTAGCCCCAGCCATGCTGGGTGGCAGGGTAGAGCCTGTATAGATGTATGAAGGTAAGCAGAATCCCTCCAGCCATGATGCTCAGCTGCCCTCATCCTGGTTTTTATGAGAGGAAGGATGAGAAAAGAGATGACTGGAAAGAAAAAAAAAAAAAAGAGACACGCTCCAAAAGAGTAAGAAGGTGAATAAGATGGTGGCGAGAGGAGCAGAATCTGGGGGGAGGGGTGAGAAGAGCCTGCTTGAGGCCCTGGGGTCCCGGTGGCTGCTCCATCGCCCACCTTCCTCCTTGTTTCTCTTCCTCCCTTTTGTCACTCTCTCAGTTCCCTTGTCCTCTCACTCTGCCCTGGATCCACAACTTGGCTGAATAAGGCAAAGAGGTTGTTTTGGGAATAGTAATGGTGGCAGTACATCCCAGTGTTGGCCTGAGGAATGTGGGGACAGCAAGCAAATCTGTAGGAACCAGGAACCACTAAGATGCCTGTGTGTGGTATGTGCTGGGAAAACTGGAGAGGGCCACAGGAAATTCACCTAGGAAGAAGTCCTCAGACACAGCCTGCAGTACCCGGAGTGGCCTGCCATTCAGTCCCACTTGACTTAACGGGGCCTGGGGCTCCTCTCTGCCATTACGCACTCCCATCTGCCATTTCCTTCTGGTAGTTTCTGTCATACCTCGAAGAGGAAAGCGGGGAGCGGGAGAACCAGGTTTTCAGGCCCTTTTCATTACACGATCCCTTCTCACAAGGAGGCTGCTTTGCCAAAAATTAACAGACAAATGAATAATTAGGGCCTCGCCCTGGTCCATGAAAGACCAAGAGACCCCTTCTGATTCTCACTGTTCACACTGGTGTCACACAGCATAAGGAGGAAGAGTGAACATTCTGGCCTTCGAAGAGTCAAACCCTTTGGTCAACTTCAGTCATTTACCGACTGTTTACACCTTCCAGGTTTTGTGTCTATGTCATTGAATATCACTAATCTCTGTGTAGTATTATTATCTTCCTTCTCATAGTCATATCAACTGAGGCATATCAAGGTCAGCATTTGCTCAAACATATTGTTAGTAACTAGTGGTGGGCTTCCTCTTCCGGCAGTGTGACTTAGAGCATGAGCAACTCCTCATTTGATACAATCCCTGAAACAGCATATGTTAAAATTTTTAACAACATCAAACAAAAATGATTTTAGTCTCAATATGTATTAAACAAACTAACGTAGTCTCAATATGGATTAGATAAAACATTAAATAAGCTAACTTCAATTTTTTAGCATGTTTAGAAATGTATCCTGATTTTGTATGAAATTACAAATAAGACTTGGAAACACAACCAGCCTGTAAATTGAGCATTAACTCTCTATATAATTTACTGGGGAAACCTACCAAGATTTTTACTTACCACAAAATCTGATATTTTAACTCTATAATTTCTGAATTTCATTCCAGCCTTGTTGATTTTTATTAACATTCATGAAGGTTAATTCTTTGACCTCAGAATGCTGGCAGTCAAGTCCTGCTTAAATGAAAGCTTTGGATTTATCCGTTTCTGCCGTAAGTTCTTCAGTGAAGCCCTAGTTTTCTACATTTTAAAGCATGAAAGAAATAACCTCAGAACAATTTTGAGTCTAGGTGTGAGCAAGACTCTGCCTCTCCAGAGAGACATCCATTGAACATTTCAGTTTGCAAAGGCGTCATCCTGATACGTCCACCAGAAGAAACTACCTCAAAATCCATCCTCAAATACTGAATACACTGATATATTGAATAGAATTCTTTCATATTCTCTAACTAAATATCAAAAGTAATCAGTTTGATTAGAGCACAATTATTATTTGTTCTTAAAACTAATGATCAATATGTCCATTTGCTGGTTGATCATTCGCAAAAAAGGTTCTCCCAGAATGAGATAGAAGACTCAATGACTATATTAATGAGTGAATGGCTTCCCTAGTTCTTTTTGGAGAAGAGCACAAGTTCAGTCCATCTAAAAAGCTTTAGAAGATATTTTACCAATTTTTAAGAAGGAGCTAGATAACACCATATTTAAATAAAATTTAACCATGACAAAAAGCCATCACTGTTACTCTAATTCTCTGTGCTGTGTTGCAACAGTGACTCTAATGGAGGATGGCATATACCACGCTGATGCCAAATTCCTCAGCTCAACCTGTGATCACAGGCCAATATGGTGATCTGAATCATGTCAGATCAATATGTGTCATCTGTACTCTGAAAACAGACCCATCTCTGAGAGAGAAGGAGGCCAGGAACTGGCTGACTTTGGAAGTGTTCAGGTCTCTAAAGGACCAATGGACAGCTGTAGGACAGTTCAGGAAAAGCACATTTGATGGAATAAAACAATTGATGTCAACTGAGCCCGAAGTTGACAACTATGGAGTGAGACAAACCCAATTTTATGTCCTATGTCAGTTACTTTTTACCACTTTAAAGAAGATATTTAGCTTCCTCATGCTTGTTCACCCTACCAAAGAAGCCTTTCTTGACCTTCCTTTTCCCCTCCTGCTTCTCTCTATTTTTGCTTCACTCTGCTTCCCAGCACTGAGCATGACTAGATCCATTATTTATATATTTGCTTCCCCATAGTTTCCACCAGCTAAAATGCAAGCTTCATGAGAGTAAGGCCTTGTAGCAGTCACTCCCTCATCACTGGGACAAAATATCCAAACCTGCAAACTAAAAGAGGAAAAGTTTATATTGGCTCACATTTCAGTCCATGGCCATCAGGCTCCAAGGGAGAAACAGACCAGAAAAGGAGTATATTGGAAGAAAAAGAGTTCATATCAGGAGTATATTGGAAGAAAAAGAGTTCATATCATGGCGAACAGGAAGCAGAAGGTTAGGGGAGGACCCGGGGCTGAGATTGTACCCTTCTGGGTCTAGCCCTCAATGAGTGACAAGCTTCTTCTGAGCAGGCCCTACTTCCAACAGTGCAGTCAGCTATGAACTCGTCCATGGATGAGTTCATCAACTAATCTGTTGATGAGTATACTGCCCCCACGACTCAATCACCTTCTAAAAGCCCCACCTATGAATGTGAGACTTTTGGAGGACATTTTAGAGCTAAACTATAACAAGCTTTTTCTGAGTTCATATAATAAACTTTCACTAAGTAACTGGTGAATGAATTAACTTGTGGAAGTTTTAGGTTTTTTTCCTCTGTAAGATCTTTAAGAAATATATTATTTTTATTTCTATGCTTTCTTCTTTTTTCTTTCATTGTTTAAAATGTGTTAAGTCTTTTTATACATTTAAAAAATTCTATTAGTAAATGTTTGCAGTACATAATGATTACATTCATCATGAGGGAGTTGGTACATGGACATAACATGTCTTAATTCTCTTCCCTTCCCCTTTCCCTCCCCTTCTGCCCCAGATTAGATGGGCTATGTCTTCATACACAGCAAGTACCTGTTTTAGCCCACTTTGTGCCACTATAACAAATTACTCAGGACTGGGTAAGTAACAGAGCTTTACACCTTAGAGTTCTGGAGCCCAGAAGTCTAACCCTGAGAGACCCCATCTAGCGAGGTCCTTTATGCTGTAGAATGGAAAACGGAAGTGCGGGCGAGCACCGGCCCTCAAGACAGCGGGAAGAAGGCCGAGGCCAGGCTCCTACTAGGAACGCACGCCCTTGATAACTAACCCGCTCCTGTGACAGTGACACTTGTTCATCAGGGCAGAGCCTCTGAGATTTAATCACCTTTAAACGTCCCACCTCTCAACATTTCCTTTGGGGGTTGGGTTCCCAGAGAGCGAATTTTGGGGAATGCACCCAAACCATAGCAGTACTTGCTGCATTTTCTGCACTGGTTACCGGGACAGGAGATTTGCTCCTGGGCAGCGGTCAGTCTCGTGGCCCTTAAGATCTGTCACTACAAGCACCAACACGACAGTCACATGCTTTCATGGCTCATGGATGGTGAGGATGATCTGCTAGATTAAGTAATTTGCTCACTTGGAATTTTTTCAGCATATGTGAAGGTGACTGTACTGCTTTGCGAACACTCCTTTTATGCCTGGCCCTTAATACTTTCCTTTTTCCTGGAGCTAGACTGCTCCCGAGGCCAGATCGCCGCCTCATCTTCAATCCAGAGTGAAAGACTGCCGCCAACGTCATAATAGTAAGGCTCTTCTTATTTTCTATGGCTTCTTGTTGGCAAGAAAATTGTTATTTTGTCTTTCTCTGACTTAGGGGAAACCTCGTTGTTTCTTGAGCTTTTTCATCTAGACAATTATTTTCCTGAGCAAAAATTATAGCAAAATTTTTGATTTTAATTAAAGTGCCAGAAACCCTTGAGTCCTTATCCAAACCTCTTGTAATAGAAAAAGAATAAATTAGTGAAGAAAGATTCTTGTCCTAAGTAGCCAAGCAGCCTTCGATCTGGATCGAGTTGGCCAAGGTACCTACTGAGGCACTTCTCTGCCAGTTGGACGTTTTCCATTCGCATGGACAGAGATCCAGAGCGTATCTCACCAAAGAAGCATCTACACAGAATCCCTAAGTTAGCAGCACTCCTCTCTCAGCTGGTTAATTGTTGCTTCAGAAAGATGAGATGTCATCACGGCAATCTGCAAACTCCTTCTCTTGAGATCCTAAAATCCGACCGAGGGCTGTCGGAGACAATGTGCCTGGAATCCGGATGTTCTGAATAACCGGCTCCTGACTTCATCTCGGTACCTTCGGTCTCTGAGGAAACACTGTGAACCACTTTAACGGAGTCATCAGAATCACAAATTCATTCTGCAAAACTCATATGGGGTTTTGGCCAAGCTTTCTTTATTCATTCTCTGGGAAAATAATGTGCCTTTGACAAAGTAATAATGCTTCCAATCTTTGCTTTTAAACTAAGAAATTCCAGATGTCAAGAGAAAGCAATGGTCACCTTCAGCCAGTGCAGTTTGTCTGCACACGGAATATTTTGTCGCCAAAGCAACTCACACTTATCATTTTGGGATAGCCTTAACCTACACTATATTTTCAGGGAAAATATAAGATACAGAAGCTCAGAATCTTGAATTGTCATGAGATTTGGTTAAACAAATGGGTCAGAGTTTATTTTAATATTAAAATGTCCAATGATAGTGGCACCTCATCACTTTTATATTCAGTGGCAGATAGAGCCGGCACATTTGTATGTGTTATTGTTCTTTAGAGTTATGGATAGTTATGTCATCAGAAGGCCTCAGTCAAAGATACAGCAGAGAGTTTAAGAGGGTCCAAATATGGTTATTAATCATGCTGAATTTTAAGGCCTTGGAAGTTACCATACGATGCTCTGATTCCGACAAAAATAGTCTTGTCAATCTGTGTTTGTGTCTGGGGTTCCAATCTGCTGTTTTTAAACAATGAGTAATACACCTTTTTTAAAATCTGTGTAGCAAAACGTCTCCAATGTACCAGTACAAGTATCTCTTTTATTCTCTTGGTAATGCTAAAATGTGTGCATAACCACACATTTTACATCTGAGACCCTGGGTATCAGTTTTCATAAAAATATTGTTTTATAGTAAAACAAATGATTATAGAGGAGAACTCAATATTTAAATATATTTTAAAGATGAAACATGAGATTTCAAAGAAATGTTCCACTTGCTTGTCTTCTTGTTATGCCCCTGACCTGGCATCTCCTGGCTCTCCCTTTGCCAGTGGGAAGCTTGGCAGAGAAGCCTGAGAGAGCAGCTTTAGCCCAGAGGATCAGGGATAAGAAACCTTAATGTGTCAATAGACTTAGGAGGGAAGGGCCACTTCACAGGCCAGAATATTAGCATTAGACTAGCAGGTCCAACATCACGGACTACTTTGTCCCCACAGGCAACCACAAAGCTCTTATAATGGTTCCTTTTGTGGAAGAAAAATACATTGAAATTAAATGACAGGCCTGAAGTGCTTAGTTTGTTTTTATTGAAGGTACATCTGTGGTTTGTCCCCTCCTTTCTGATCTTTGAAAAATTAAAAAAAATATTTGTTATTAATACATGTTTGCAGTACATAATTCATCATGGACAGTTGGTACATGTATATAACACATCTTAATTCTTTTTTTTTTTTAAAGCAAATTTCAACCGTTTGGGGGCAGTGATCTAATAATGTCCCTTGTTTAGTTCTGACTTTCCTTTTTCCAATGATATGTCAAAACCATGAAGAACTTTCTAAAATACTTCTGTGACTATTTCTAGCTGATACCATTAATATAGTCACAGTTGTCCTGTAGAACCTTAAATTCACTGAAGCACTAGACCTTCCCTTCTTCTCTGCTGAGAGTTAGAAACTTTTTCTGTAGAAAGCTGGTTATAAATGTTTTAGGCTTTGCAAGCCATGAGGCCACATCTATTTAATTCTGTATTGTAATAGAGTTACAGACTGAAAACAGCTACAGAAATAGGTAAACAAATGGGTGTGACTGTGTTTCAATAAAATTTTATGAATATTAATATTAAAATATTAACAAAAAATATTAACAATCATATGGGGAGCTAATGGGGGAGAGAGCAGATTTTTGTTGATTCTTGCTTTATGTTCTTGTTTAAAAGATTCCACTGTCATTTTTCACTTCCGTATATGCAAAGTTTTCCTCTACTTCTGTGTAAACAATCATTAAGTCTTGACTGCTTTTTGTGCTTTTCATTTTTACCTCCTATGTTAGTGTCCTAGGTAACAAGTTATAATGATAGGAAATCGCAATGAAGTTTCTAGTTTAAATACTGATTATGTTCCTAGAGGCTAGAGATTCTAAATACTGGAAGTCCAAAATCGAAGTGTCAGCAGGGCCATCCTCTCTGTGAAGCACATGATGATGAATTCACTGACCAGGCTGCTGAGATGAAGTGCAGGTTGACTAAACACCATTCCTTTCCCTCCACTTAATTAATTGACTATATTTCAATTTATATAATGAAGTAAGTCATTTACATTATTACCACTGACATATTACTTTCAGTTCACTGCTGATAATACCAAGCAGTGCTTTCCAACTTTACGGGTGTAAATCACTAGCCTCCCGGAGACAAATTTCTCTACGACAGGATCTTGCCAGCTCCTCCTTTCGCCCTTCGTCAGCTAGAAGACATTTATCACCTGAGCCGCATCTCATTATTGTTTTCCCCATAAAATCTTTCCCTTTCCTTTTGGAAGAAGACATGGGTTCTGCCTTCGAGGAACTTAAAGATCACACACTCTCACTTTATTTGAAGCGGTTCCATTGGCGTAGTTGGACAAGTCTGCCAGGTATAAATGCACTTTTAGGAATACTGTGACAGAGATTTGAAATGAGGTCTGTCTCAGGAAAAATGGGACGTGCGGCTGCCCCCAAGGAATCACAGCAATATATCAAAAAGATTTTCTTTCTGAAAATCTGTATTTTCCAAATTTTTTACAAAGAGAACATTCACAAAGGAAAGAAGTCTGGCTCATAGTTGCGGTCCTTGTTGTATGTTAGGACAATTTCCCTCAAGGGTGAATCCTATCACCGCTTCTCATTGTCTTTTGTGTAAAGCCCTGTTCTTCATGTGACAAGGTCTTTTAGGTCTTGCTCCTGTCAATTCCCTTGCACACTAGCCCAGGACATGAGCCTCAGTGGTTCCAGCGAAAATATTTGTCGAATGGGTCAATGACATTGGAATTTTTACAGTGTAGAGAAATTCTTTCTAATTAAGGGACAGCTTATTCCAACACACACACACACACAAATAATATCTTTGTAGGCAGATGAGAACAGTAAAGCATAGAGGAATAAAATGGTGTGCCCAAAGTTACACATGTGAGCTGTGTTTTCTGATTTCAAATTATGCTTCATAGAAGTGTATTGCATCTTATTTATCATCTTAAGTTTTCTAACTGAGCTGTCATATCATAGTAAAGTTCATAGTTTCAAAAGTCATTGGCTTGAATGGTAAATTTGTATGAGATTAATATCTAATAGCCAGTAAGACACACTCTGTAATTTAACCACTGAACACACTATAGTAATCCTTGTTCATGTTATTATTTTTGCTACAAAACTTCTGAAACGTCAATGTTTCTCTCTTCATCAGGTCTTTCTAATGTTAAAAAAATGTATATCTAAGTTACATGCTGTTCGAAGATTTGAAAATGTGCTACACAAAACTCTTTAACACCTGCTTGATAATATTTTCTTTTTAACATTATTAAGTTAATTTCTTAGGTAAAAATACTTGTGTTTATACTCCTAGGTGTAATTAATGCTCTTTACTAACAGTGACATTAAGAAACACAGGACTTGTCCAAAGAAGAAAAGAACCTGACAATAAGGATGCAACAATAAATATCTAAGAACTGATGAAATTAAAGATAAAAAGTTCTAGACTATTGACTAAATTATATTATGCAAGCAGTTAAAAGAAACCGAATCCAAAATGACATGACCTCTCATTGCTACTTAATGCTAAGACAATACGATCAAAGGAAAACTATAAAAGTAAATATTTTATACTTTTGGAGGAATGTAAAAGGAACAAGTTTGGTACAACTTGCTTTATTTTTCATTTTGATGGGGTAGCAGACACACAAATCACCATTATTATTCTGTTGCCTTGATACAGCCATCAAACTGCTTTGTGTCAGTAGACATAAGCTTAGCATCCGTTTGCGAAGAGAATTATAGAGCACTGTAGGGAATATGTTGTAATAAGCCTGTTCTTGTGGGTGGATGAATAAAGGAATGTCAGAGACCAAACTCCCTCGGCTGCCCTCCTTACTTCCTGGCTTTCCTTTTCTCAAAATTTCCCTAAGTCTTCATCCAACTCCTCCCCCACTTCCATTTCTTTTCTCCTGTTCCATTCTAATCCTTCAATTTAATCTCTTGTTCCCATCCTGAAACCTGCTGAATCAATTAGCCGGCCCCCACCTCACCCTCACCAGCAGCCTCTCTCTTCACAACCCCCTTCACTTCTTTCTGCCAACATGCTATTGTTTTCCCATCCAGACTGAGCTTTGTCTTGATCCTGCTGTTCTCTCGAACTCGCCCATGTTCCCTACGGTTCTTCTTCAGGCCATTGCCAAACTTCTGGAAAGATGATTGCCCACATTTGTAGACCACAGTTCCCGAGCTCCTACTCAGATCACTGATCTCGTCCTTCCGGTTTACTGGGACATCTCTCTCCAAAACTCAACTGGCTTTTATGACAGTCACTCATTCTTCTGAATTTCCTACTGTGACTTCAGTCTCTTCGCCTGTCATTCCCTACATGTGTATGTTCTTCAAGGGTTTGTCTTGGTCTCTCCAATTCTGTCTAGGGATGTTTCTTTCTTTCTCCTCTCTCCTCATTTGTCATCACCATCATCATCATTACTATTATTGGCAATCTTATCCAGACTCAACTATTAATCTTCACAGGTAAATAGCAAATCTTTTGTTTTAGCTATATATATTTTTCTAACTGTGATACTGTTTTCCCATCTGTTCCTGAGTATCATTACTTTGCTTTTCGAATTTTAATTTAAACTCATTCATTAATTTTTCAATCATTCACTCAATATATCTGTATTAAATGTGTACTATGTTAGCTAAGATGAAGGCCAAGCTATAATCCAAATAAAATGGCTCTAATAAAGTACAGGTTAATTTTTCCTCTTATTTAACAAGCTAGTAGAGTGCCTATCTTCCACGAAATCATTTAGGGATCCCAGAGCCCATCCAGCTTGTGGCTCTGACCCCAAAGTGTGCCTGTACCTGTGTGGACAAAGCTGGATCACTTTTCTGACTGAAAGTGAAAAAGAGGGAAAAAATGGAGAGATGCAAGCCCAGCATTTAAAACAAAGCCTGAGGGAACTCACATCACTCCACCTTCGATGTGATTGTGCTGATCAGTCAACTCTGCACACCTCCTGTGTATGGAAGGTGGAGATATAAGACTTTAGCCACATGGTTTTGCTATGGAAGACAGGAAGAGCATATTTAGGGGCAACTAATTGTTTGTCATTCCCTCTGGGACTAAGCATTGTGTCATACACTGAATTCACTACATTTGGAATAATTCTTTTATTTCCCTCCAGATCTAGGTATTATTCATTGTTCTCTACTGCTTCAGAGGGCACTATCATTTTTATCCCCAACCCTGTTTTTAAACAGCCAAAATATGGCTAATGCTTAATTAACTCTCATAACTCTTTTCCTCAACAGCCACAATTTTCAAAGCATTATGGGTCTTCCCCTATTATATTTCTGGTTTACTCCTATCCACTATCCCAAACATTTCTGAAGGGTTAGCACTTATTACCCATGTATTTGGGAAAAAAAAAAAGAGAGCGAGAGACACCTAGTTTATGTCCTGTGTTCAGTCTTGCTCTGCTGTTCATTCCTCTCTCAGGGGCTTTTCTGAGGCATCTTCACACCTCTGTGTGTAAAGAAAGGAAGTGTGGACTCTTTGAGTTGGCGTTTGAAATACATAGGAAGGATTGCAAGTCCTAGTCTAGGACTGGTGGCATTGTTGGTGATCATTTTCCACATCTAGTTCCCTACCACCAGGCCACCAGGCCTTACACATTCTGCACAGAGTCACGGTACAAGCTCTAGGATTCTACTTCTGCACATTTACTCACACCTTTTTTCTGGTTGCAGTGCCCTTCTAGGGGCACCAATCTAAACGTTAACAATGTTTCTAAGGCCTTGTTTAAATTCTACTTTTACAGTCAAAAAGATTTGTTTCATTTAGGACAAAGTTCTTCCTTCCTCCTCTGATCTTATATAGAACTTTATGTATACATATCCTTTGGCACATAAATATTATTTCATGGGTTATAGCTTATAGGTATGAGTCCTGTTTTCCATAGCAAGCCCCTTAATTTCTGGTCATATTCCATCTATGCTCTAGAACAATGCATGACACCTAGTGAGTGTTCAAATGGTAGCAAGTTAATGAATAAATATTTAAGAATAAGTTAAAAATCCAAAATATGACAACTACTGAACAGAGGACCTATTGGGAAGCTGTATTATTTTAACTGAAGGATGCATAAGTAATTTATTACTCATCAATTGAATGAATTTTCAAGCAGAAACAATATTAGTAAGGTCTGTTCGTCATTTAAGATGCATTTGGAGTATTAGTAATGGACATCTTGGCCTCGTAAGTTTATTAATACTAGTACACGTTTAAAAGAATTACCATGAAAATGCAAGTATTTTATTCAGTAAGACACATTTCCCTCAGGATTATCTAAAATGCTTGTGAGGTCCTAAGGTTTTGAAATACTGTATTTTTCACTACATTTTCCAGTGAAGCCTACAAATATTGAAATCATTTTCATTCTAATTATTCTGTGGTATTTCCAGTCATAGTCAAGCCTCTGAAAACTCTCACTAGAAAGACTCTTTTCATTGGATTTTCCAATTGAATTTTATAGCCTGGAGATATTACAATTCTTAAGATAATTTCCCCCTAATGCCCAACATTTTTCCAAGCCAGAACTCCAACTCTTTTGACATTTATGCATCTGAAGCATTGGTAAAATAAAACTAGCATTTCGCTTCTAATAATTCTACATTTGCCTTCTGGAATTAGAGCAACATTTTAAAGTGGCAGGATCTCATAAATGTTTCATGGGAAATAAGAAAAACATGCTGTAAAAATCACCAAACCGTGAGATAAGAAGGAAGAGGAAGGAGTGGGTGATCAATGAGGCCCTCTGGGAAGACTGTGGAATAAGTTCTTCTAAGTCTCAGCCCAGCTTTTCACAACTCATAGTAGCGTTCTGGGCATAGGTCACACAATTTTGGAAATTGCTTTAACCCTTTCAAGAACCACACCACTATTATCTATATGGCTAGATTTGGTCCTTTTTATACAATCCACATTTTATTCCAGAGCTCCACGGACTTCAGTGAGAAGCAATCAATGTGGAATTGGGCAAGTTACTTTGCCCTCTGTGAACCTTGGCATCGTTATCTATTAAACTACCTTCATAAGGTAGTTTAGTGCAACTGCGTTAGTGATGAGGAGTGCAGGAACTTTTATGGTATTATTTTTGAAAGTTTAGAATATTTTATTGTATATTTAATATGCGGTTAAAACATATACAAGGAAATTTTAAGAAGGTTGTGAATGCAAACCACCCAGTTTGGCACATAGCTTAATGACTAATAATGGCTCAAAATGATACTGCACACATGAAGATTATTGTATTTCTTTAGCAATAGTTATACACAGAGGACTGTATTGGGGTCTGGGACAGGAGAGGGAGGACCATGTTTAAAAACCAGTGAGCTCTAATTTCAGTCCTCTGTGATCTAAGTATTCTACTCTGAAGTGATAGGTAGAACTACAGACACCAAACTGTTCAGGGACAATGTAAGGCGGCACATGATTAAGGTCAGAATGAAGAAAGCAGATTACGGTTCCAAGGAAGTTCACAGAACCATGTGTTTAAGTAATTAGTCTGTGTGTGTGTGTGTGTGTGTGTGTGTGTGTGTGTGTGTGTGTAGTATATACTAAAAAGGATCACGTAGGATTTGAAGAAAGCAGAAACTCACATTTCAGCCTGTAATCACTGAGTATCACCATAGTTTGTTATTTAAGACAAATTCTTTCAGGGATCATTTTCAGAAAACTTGGGACTTGTTTGTGACAAGTCTTTTCCCTCCTGCCTACAAATGCCACCCGTATACCATTACTCTGACATATATGGTAAGGGATAAAATAGGCAGAAACCGCAGAATTGATGAGTTAACAAAACACACATGAGCACCAGGAAATTAATAAGATGATGGTCCCAGGTTAGTGTTAGGCACAATAGCCTTCTGCTCTATGTGGTTTTCTGGCATGCTTATTAGACTCCTGGGCAAGGAAATGCCTCTACCTGGAGATTTAGATATTAAATTGATACGCCCAAGCTAGAGCATACTATTTGTAATAAAAGCAGTCTTTGTGTGTAGAAAATAAAACTGCAAACTTTGTACACTTGTAAACCACCACTAGCTTACAAGTTATTCATATCTTACTCTCGATTGAAATAAAGTCATTTAAATCTGATATATTTTAGCCTATTTAAAACAAAAAGGATGATTCTGTCAGCCTAATCTCATTACACATGTAGCCATTACAGTCAAAATGAGTTTCCTCTAAAAACTTTGGGTGAGTTTCAAAACCAATTCTCAGAGGAAAAAAGTCATTATGCTAAAGTAGTATGTTACTAAATAGAGCTTCTTATTATACTGGGACATTCACAATGATGTTTGCTTAAGCCATGGGATGATGAGATGAATAATCCAGGTTTTGTTCAATACAAAATCGAACTGAATGAAGAAGGGGAGACAAAACATTTGAAATGCATAATATCAGTAATGCATTGTTAAAGGTTTTATTGAGTAAAGAGAAAGCAAGAGCTTTCTCTTGGAAAGTATGTTCACAGTATTATCTCTGGCTTCTAATATCTCTACCTTACATACTACGTGGTACTCAGAATCACTTGCCAGTTGCCCCATTTATTCCACATGACCACCTCACTTACACGCCCTTCTTTGTTCTTGAATGTAATTCTGGGTCCTATCGGAATATAAACTACCTGATAGCAGAGATTTGGCCTGGTGTCCGCTGCACCTTCAAGGAGAATATGAGTGTTTCGGTCACACAGTGAGAGCTCAGTGCGATTCCCAGCTACGGACTGTTTTCTGGAGGCGCCGTCTGCTAGTGAGCCCTGTGAACTGAGTAGCATTAAAGGTGAAGCCCGCCTGTATCAGTTGGTTTTCCTACTGCTGGGACAAAATACCTGACACCCACAATTCAAAAGAGAATTCACAGAATTCAGTTCATGTGATTAATTTCCCACAGCTCTCTGAACGAAAGTACTGATTTTTCAAAGTGACATTTCCACTACCCCGATATGTTCTTCATGGCACCATGTAACCAGATATCTAAATACACTTACAGAAACAACATTAAATACTGCTATCGACCTGCTGAAAATATCTATGTTCCTAAACCATGAGCTGGTTAATTTTAAAACCATAAATTCAGAGAAGAGTGTTTTTAGGAAAAATCGCTTTGTCTCTTCCCTATTACCGTCTAGATGGCTCACTCAGAAATTTACTTTTGTATATGGATATGGTAAAAGCGGCCATGGGTCCACACGTATGGTCTCTGTCAAAGGAGGCCCACTGTCTGGATGCTAGGGAAGAGAGAATTCAGGATCTTTGGGATGAATTCATTCAGCCCACCTTATATCACACTGATTGAAATGGGTCTGTTTCTTCTGCTAGGATTAAACATGAAATGGGGGTGCTGCACATCTCATTGCGCAGGGGAAGTGTCTGAGCCATTTCTGCCCATGGTTCTCGATCTGGGATGCAGAACGAGAGTTTGGTCATGCCACAGACACAACTCCAGGCATTTCAATTCGGAAGAACTAACACAGTAAGCTGGAGGCTTCTGTAATTTGGAAGATTTGGAGAGTGAAGATCAAAAGAACTACTTCCAAAGATTTCAGGCTGGAGCTGAAAGTCCCAAAAGCTTACTAGGAAGAGACTGTAAAGTTTGGAACCTCCGTGCTGCTTCTGAGGTCAACAGCCAATTGACCCTGAACCTGCAGGCCGCCCCAGGACTGCACACAAGGGCTGGATATAATTACTTCCTCTTTTCTTCCGCTGCTCTATTTTGTGTAGGTGCTTCATAGTGGCACAATCCGAAACAGAGCTGTGGAGAGAAGGGGATTCTGGAAAATGTAATTTCCAGATTTTTCTCAGCAACACTGGAGGCAGATACTAACTAGCCCTTGTGTGGCCTTTTGGAAACACACTTTTCCCCTTTACTTTGAGCTTATTTCATTTATTCTTCATTCTTTGGATGTGAAGAGAAGCGTGTGAGTCCAGCCAACAATAATAAATTAATTAATGGCCCTTATGAAGCCTTTATTATGCACCAGGCACCATGTTAAAGTTTTTACACATGTGCGGTGAGGAAGCATGAGGAGAGAAATTCTCATTTTACCAGAATTCTTCATCTCAGTTGCAGAAACTATAAGACTGAAAAGGAAAGAAAACATCCTAATAGGCCAATGTTCACTAAGGACTGATACATAATTAAACTACTAAAACAGCCCTCCTTACTCTTTCCTAGCATCTTCTCTTGACCATAATTTAAATATATTTGTTGGTCAATCTTTTGAAGATTGTACAATGTTGTGAACATCTAGCAACAAAATAGCTAAGATACTTTTGAAAAGGAACCAGAATGTCCAGGTGCCCATTAAATACCATTGTCCACTAGGAGGAACCAGGCACAGAGAAAAGCATTTGGAGTAGTAAATGTATAAAATCAAACTGGAAGGCCTTTTTGCAAGGAAGAAGAAAATAAAAATACTAATGATAGTAATAGAGGACATTGAATGGTGTAAAAACGACTCAGAAGATTATTTGGAGATGATACTATTGGCCAAGGATGGGATAATTTGAACATAAATAACAACTTCAATCAATTAAAATATGTTTACGTTCAAAAGTTCACTGTGATACAAGGGGAAAGAACTTCACTTGTCATCTTTGGAGGATGGTAGAAAGCAAACTCATTATTCTGTAAACTGACAAGTTAAAAAGAATATACTTTTCTTTCTGTATGTACTGTACCTTCGGGGAACCAAACAGTTCATGAAGAGGAATTTCTTTTCGTAGAACTTTTGCACTAAATAAAACAAAAGGAAATAATAGAGTATCATCACTTGTCAAAAGTACTAATTGATGGATCTTAGGCATTATCAATGACTGAAACATAACAAAATAAGATACAATTCAAAACTATGTCCCCACTGACACAAGTATGCAGCATCACTTGTGTTTTGCTCCCCCAAGAAAATCCACTAATCTAGTCAAACTGTAAGTCTGACTGCCTTTCTACAGCAGAAAGAGGAACATGTGAAACACTACAATGATACAATCCTCAGTATTCGACACTGGGGAATTCTATAGGACAAGTGGTTGTTTTATCAACAAATAAACTACAAAGAATAAAAATATGAGGAGTCTATATATCATTCCAAATCAGCGTTTGCTGATTTTTGGAAAAATCTATTCACTTGTCTAATAAATACATATTCAATATCTTGGCCATCAAAACAAAGATTATGAGGCATAAAATATGGGTGAGCTGACTAACTGCACAAGTTGTTGGTCATTTTCTTCTAGCTGTTTTTTTTTTTTCCTTCTAGTTTTGCTGAGCATAAAATCCCTTAAAATATGCTTCAGAACCTGAAGGATGTTCATGTAAAACGAACCGTCATACAGTTATTTCATTACACTGTAAATAAAATGAAGTAGTTGGTTTGTATTTATTGAGACTCGGAAATATTCCCAAACTAAAAATATTTTCCATTTCCTTTACATGTGCTATCTGATCAAAGGGATGCTAGATTTTCATTTCATTATTTGTATCCTCCTTTAGAATGTGGACATTTTCACACACCTGTGGTCTCAGATTTGGGGTCTATGTGCCAATCATTGAGAAGTGGGAAAAATCCCTCTCAATACACTATTGAGTTGATTACTTATGTTCAAGCCAAATATATTTGTTATGTTTTTTTTCCTCCCTCAAGATTGATCTTGGTAGAAATCATAATTTGATTTCACTGACCTAAGCAAGGAAAGCAAATTGTATTGTCTGTGTGCAGACACTACTAATTCTGTTAAGACAGGGGATAGATCTAGATTTTGATACAGGATCAACTGGTCTGTCTGTGGGGGTTGGAGTGGGGACGGGATCATCTTGCTGAAAGGTCGATGATACTGCAGTTTCATTTTAGAAAACTATACATTATTCAGATAATATCAATTGTCTTAGAAAAGAAGACTGTGTGGAAATTATGGAGGTGGAAACTATAGAGGGTGTAAAGCTCTCTAATGTCCTTGTTGCTACTACTTCAGCTCTAGACAAAGGGAGAAAAGTAAATCTGTCCCCTATATCAGTCTTGGGAGGAAAGCAATGTCACATTCCAATGGCTAATTGAAGAGGCTTTAAGAAGGAACTGTTTCTACCACGCTGGATTGGAAGCCACTGGGTACAGGGGAGTACCTGGTAGTTAGCATGGCAGAAACCGTCAGGGGAAGAGGCAGGAAGCCCAAGAGAGCTGCAGTTGCAGCTGTAGAAGAGAAGAGAGTGGCTGCGCCCCACAGGGGAGAGGTTCTGTCGCCTCCTGCCTACCTTCACTGTCCTCTCCTCAGACTTCCTGCTGCACCTCTCATCGGAGGACGCTGACGGGAAGCCACCTGCAAACCACAGGCAGAACCCATGAGGTAGCCCACATAGTCCACACACGTGAGCCCCTCGGGTGAATGTCAGCAGGGTGGAGAAGGGCAGAGCACGTCTCCAGAGTCACACAGAGAATGACTGCCATTGACACACTCCTTTCTGGAGAAAATCTAGCTGTCAGCTAGCAGATGATCCTATCACCATTTTAATTTTATATTGAATCTCTAACCTTCACATATCTACAATAAAGCCAGTGTGTCATGATTGTATGATTCTAGGCAGAAATTTTCACAGTCCCCACATCTCCACTTGGTCTTTATATGTTCATAAATGCTCTGGGAGGAAAATACGGGACAAGCCACTCGCCATTTGCTTGAGGCCAATGCCACTCCCGGTTTACCCTTATCCATTCCCCTTATTCGTGTCTGAACTCCTCTGCCACTTCCTTCTCTTTGCCCAAGGTGGCCACCACCAATCAGTCTTTGCTTTCTTTCCTAATGAGCTAAGATGTGGCCTCAGAATCATTCTGTACCCAGCACTTTAGCAATCAAATCGATGAACTGGAGTTGAGATACCAGGTGAAAGCTGTTTATCTTGTATCTTTAGTCTGTGGGTTACCTACAATTAAATGTTTCTATGTTTTTACAACATATCCCTTCCCATCTACCCAGGAAAATGTTTGCTACACCCAGAAGTTTTTGTTCTGTTTTTGTTTTTACCAACCAAATAGAATAACATTGGCCTCACCGTTCATTGTGAGGAAGCCTTCCTTGAGCTGTCTCAGCAATGAGGCCTTCACCACTTCACTTTTACTAAGTTCCTTTTCCGTTGTCTACTGTGGGTCTAGCTTCACCATCGGCTCACCACTGTTCCCTCTGTCTACACTTTAACTGCCAGTCTGGAGTCCATTTTCTCCTCAGCAGACGCTTCTTCCTCCCGTGGTCCGAAATAATAGAATACCTCGTATTTGCAGAAGGCTTCCCAATGCACAAAGTACCCTCACTGTATCCTGATAAACTTTCACATCAAAGGAGCCTTTTGTGATGCAATTAAAGAATCTTCGAGTTTTGATTTTCCAAGTCTTTGCTTGGATTTCAGAGTCTTATTATCTTATTACACCTTTGAGTCACCTTTTTAAAAAGTATTTTCTACCCACGAAATCTTTTTTCCTCACATATTTTTCTTCAATTATAGAAGTAATTTTAGCTTTAGAGACTTGGTCAAAGGAAGTAAGCATTTAGAAAAATAAATGTGTAAAACAAAGCTCCAATTTAGGAATTAAACTGCAAACATGTTCTTTCTCCAAGATGATATTCAACACACATAAATCAAAATGCATGTATGTATTTGCTAAAATTTACTCATGATTTCAGAAAAATATACTCAGTCAAATTAGGATGCTCTTTTCTTAAGCATTCTTTTTGAGGCTGTTAATGTTCTAATCCCTTCTGTTTTTTCCAAAGGGGTAATAATTTGACATATTTCAGCTGTGCCTTTAGAGAAAGCTGCAGATGAAATTTACTACATTTCCTGTGGTATTTTTATAGGGATTTTTAGAACAATCTTTTTACTTTGTTAAGGCCTACTTCACCAATGTCTTTCCTTCTGGACGTAATTTCTCCAGGTGTCCAGGCAGAGGTTGTAAAGCTTTCTACCATGATGAGTCTTTCCTCCAACTGGCAACCTTCCTGAACTTTTCAAAAGAATGAGACCTTTCCGGAAAATTTATGATGTGGTTCCTTTTCCTCCCAGCCTGACCCACTGATCCGCACGTCAATTCATAGTTGGCCATTGAATCGTAAGACAATGGTAATAAACAATAGAAAGAATTTCCTAGGTGTCTCGATCTCTTTATGAGAAACAGGAAATGACCAAGCGATTTCATGTTAGTCTGTAAATCAGCAGATGTATTGTGATGCCATCATTAAACTTGCGTCCTGATTCTAGCTCTTCTTAACTTTTTTTCAGTTCTTTTTCTTTGTTTACCCAGTACTTACAAAGCCAATACCTGTGGTACAGACCTTCCATTGAAAAATAGAAAAGAGAAAAATCAAAGTTAAAATGAGTTTCTTTTAGCCTCTTTTAATCTTCTTCTGTTTCTTCCCCCCCGCCCAAAGATCATGGTTAACGTAGAGTCTAGCTATGATATTCTTGCAACACCTTGTCTTTTCTATAATTCAAAGCTACTAACACTCCAGGGAGTATCTTTAAAACAGGAAGTTGCTCAAGCAAATTATTATCTTTAGGAGGACAGATCTATGGCTAAAACATTGCAAAGGCCAACTGCCTGTTGTTCAGGGAGGCAAGCAGATGCAGGCACGCGTCAGAAGCAGAGGATCTGAACGCAAGCTGCTACTCGCTTTCACCGCTCTTACTTCTCAGATAAGCCACTAGTGAAGCTAAAAGCATGAGTCACTGAAAGCACGTTGTTAAAGAGTCCACGTATTCAATTGAACTAGCTCATCATTGTCAGTGAAGCAGTAAATGATTGTTTATTAAAAACGATTTTCCTTCCATTTGCCTATGGTTCAGTGGCAAGCCTCATGAAGGGTTTCTATTCAAGTCTGACCTTTTTCTCTGCTCATTTATTACTGATACCTCCAACCCTCGTGCCCATGAAGTTGGCTCCTGACCTTCAGGGACATGGGGGCGGCAGCCAGAGAGCCGGGTGAAGTGTTAAGACATTTTGATTAAATGTAGTCAGCTCCTCTGCTACCTTGTACTGCTTTGATTTAAAGCAGTCCTTGAATCTTAATTCCTATAGCCCATGATAAAAATGAGACATAAAGGGGGATCCACTGAGAGGCATAGTAAGAGTCTTTGTATACAGTTGAAGTGCATTTCAGATTCAGAGTTAAAATCTCCCAAACTATAACATTTGATTTTACAGAACCTCGAGAATGTAAACAATATGATGATTTTGTAATAAATGTCTATGTGGGCCCTCTGACGTTGGGCGACCATGGTTCCCACTGTCTGCTCAGAATTTGAAGGACATGTCTGGTGACTGCTGTGGGGGACAGAGTTCCCAGAGGGCAGAGGCGTGGCTCAGGTTGAGTTTCTGTTTTGAGGCCACCATAAGGCCTGGCATACAATGGGCACTCAAAAAGTGCTTATTGAGTAAGCAGATGAATAGCAAACTGAGTATTAGAAAATAAGTTTAGACAGTTACATGAATAAGGTATAGAAGGGAAGAAGCAACGAAAAGCCCTTGGTTCAGCTGAGTTTCTCCAAAACGGATGGGCAAAGCGTCCAAAGAAGATGGGCCTGAGGTTACAAATCTTTCCAACATCCTGCCACTTACAATTTTTGAGGTAAAAATGCTTTCTTTCAAAACAACGTATAACACTATGAAAACAACACAGGTTTGATGTAGAAGCCTTTTTAACGTCAGTAAAAAAGAAAAAAAATCATTATTTCAAAAACAGGGAAATGGTTTTAGATTTCTTCGAACATTTTAGAATTTAAAAGAATTTCCCATGCATGAATAAAATCAAATTTTCATCAAAAGGCTTTTGAGCAAATCACCACACTTTCCTCCGTAAAACAAAACAAATATTTTTCAGAGTAATATTTTCTTACACAAAAGATTTTTACAAATCATTACAGTGTTCAGGGTGAGGGAAATAAAATTCAAAATTATTCAGTAAAATATTTTTCTTTCATTTTTTATTGCTGCCCTGAATAAGAAAGCATTAAAAGAGGATGAATGACTATAGATGAAAGTTAGCCTGCCAAACATAAAGAAAAAAAAATTCTTTTAATGTTTTGGTCACGAACTCTGACAATGATAAATCGCTTTTCAGCAGCTGCAGACAGCTGTTAAAGTCTGGAGCCTAAAATGCTTAATTGGGGAAGTGTGTTAAAAGTTAAAGGGCCAGCGTCCTCTTAGGTTATGTGAAAATGTTTTTCAGCAGACTCATAATTGTGCATTCCAAGGTTTGGGAAAGAACATGCTATTCTCTACATTCATTCAGCCAAAAACTTTAGATGGACACATGTATAGACAGATACATAGTTACAAATAGATAAAGAAATAAACATATAAATATATATCAAATTGTATTTATGTATATATATATATGAAACAAAGACGCAGGGTGCAATGAAAGAAAACATTCAAACTCATATTTGGTGATAAGACTAGGAGGTCTTTTATTTCAGCTGTTTGAACTGGCAACTCCTAATTTCTTCAATGAAGGCATCATTACAATTAACAAAGTTGTCTAAGTCGTTTAGGGATCATTCCCAGCCCTTTCCAAATCAGAACAAGAAATCTAAAAATTTTTAAATTCGTTTTTTGTATCGCTTGGTTTTCTTCTGACAATGTTTGAGCAATGACATATCTGGGTTGGTTTAGAAGTTTCTGTACCTCAGTTTTTTTTCTTTAGGATATTTTGAGCCAGTTTTTGGTTTTTTTAATCTTTTATTTTCATTTATTTATTTACTTATTTAGTTTTTGGTTGTATTTTTTTCAAGACTAACATTTGCTGGAATAGTGTCCTGAAGCAGCCTTGTTGAGCAAGCTGATTTTTTTTTCCAAAGAGCGTTCTTCGGTGAATATATTTCTCTCTCAGTGGATGTATTTGTATACTCCTATACACTGCAAGAACTGATCTGGTGGTTTTATTTTATGTTTGCCATGGGTACCAGGTTGTATGAAGTGAAACATGTATCTGTTTGAAGAAGGCCGTTTCCTGTTGAGTGACTGTCCGTAGGTCACTTCTCCTCTGTAAAACTTCTGACATTCAGGAAAGGGAGTAGTTCTGCTTCACACTCCGTAGCAAAGGTGATCTCTGGGAATTGTTTGCTGAGTAATTCGCTGTTACACAATACATCATTTTTATTGGTAATAAGGCAGATGTCACTAACAGCGGAGTTTGTCCGAGCTGGCTCTGAAATTTCCTTGAAGACATTATGCTCTCAATCAGGCAGAAAATTGTCGTCAGCTATGGCAGATTGAAAGATCACGTTGCAGCATCCAAGGACTGTTTATGACTTTTCCAGCTATCCACAGAGTGGGTGGTGGAGAGTGGCCTCCTGTAAGCCTATTTGTTCCAGTTATGATGCATCTGGAAACATTGTTCAAGTCTGTGAGTGTATGAGATTTTTGGAGAAATGTACCATAAAAATTTTGTATGAAGTTTGCGTTTTGTGAAGCAAATTGTTTGATATGAGAGTTAGAAAAATAAGAGGATCTACCCAGCACAAGTCTCTAAGTGGTGTTCGTAGAAAACTTTCTATTTGAAGCAACCCCGATTTTTCCTTTTTAGAAAGAGTGTAAGATGCATTCGAGTTCTTCCTGGCTAGTTTTAATTACAGACACAGATTTGTACATTTTGTTCTCAGGAATTCTATGGATTGTTCTTAACACACTGGATAGTGACCTTGGTGGCATGATTTATTCTTCAGAACTTTAAAAAGACGCAAGCCCATTTCAAATTTCAGAATACACTGTACTAATACTCTGCACAGAAATTTTACATTTTGATGTCTTTTTAATGTGGAAAGATTTTTAACTCCCTATTCAAACAATGCAGAGCTGCAGAGAGGGATGATTAACTTCATGTATTCATCACAAGAGTGTTTGAGAGAGCTCGTGCCCACCACTGTGCCACACCGTACCTGCTCCTGATGCCCCGCTGTTTACAGTGTGATGATCACTATTGGTATTTTTCAAAAAGTAGTACATGTTTGCGATACATAATGACGACACTCATTGTGGGTAGTTGTTGGTTCTTTTCACGCCCCCCCATTTGTAAATATTGCAGCTGGGGACCCAGCACGGCCACTCTGCTGCCTCAGCAGCCTACCGGGACCATCACTCAGCCCCAATAAAACCTTAGAGGGACAAAGTTTAACAAAAGGAAGACACTGTATTTGGAAAAAGGCAAAGGAAGAGAGAGAAAGACGAAGATAGATAGCTACCCTGATTAAAAAAAAAAAAATCAGGGTGGGGGCTCTAGAAAGATGGAGGGCTGGTGAGTCCTTTGTTCTTGGCTGCTTTTCCAGGAGGGTAAGTGACTCTTCCCTCTCCGACCGGAAGTTGCTATAACTGGATTGGCTTCTGGGCACCTCTGCCTAAAGTCATTTCTTCTAGTGGTCTATGTGTGGCTTCTTTCTGTCTGTTTGTTTACTTGTCCTTGGCCTACATTTTAAGGCCTTGAGTGGCTAGGTGGCAAGGCGCTACTTTATTCATGATTATCTTAGAGTTAGTACGGGAGCGTGTGAAGAGCTATTGTGCTCTATGATGACCCTAGAGCGAACAATATAGTGACTCTAATGTTAGTACATAGGTGTGATTATACACTGCCTTAAAGTTAGTTGCCCCTCCCCCTTTGTTTTCCTATATTTTATAGGAGGTGGGGGTAGCTTATCGTTTATGCAGCTGGCTTGCTGTGTCCTGCTTGTCTCTCTTTTTCCAGTCTCTCAGTGCAAGTCTCAAGGCCATTTGGTGCCTTTTTTCATCTTGTTTTTCTCTCTTTCTCTGCCCCTTGTCCTTGACTTATTCCCCAGGGGAATTTTTCTAGTAGAATTTGTTTTACTAGAAATTAGGATGAAGACTCGATGAGGCACCTAGGCTGTTTTCTAGTTTACAGACTCCTGATACTACATGAAGGTAATGCTAATTGTTATAAACATTCCAGTGACTTGATAAAATGTAAGTTTGTTTCTTCTCGCATCACAGTCCAGTGTCGGAATTCCAGGTCAGGCAGTGATTCAAGGACCCAGGCTTTGAGGTCCTGAGGTCCCGTCGTTCTCAACATGTGGTTCCCAAAGTAGCCTTAGAGGGTGATATCCGTTAAGGGAGGAAGAAGAGGGAGATGTTTGGGTTGCACATCCCATTCTCACAATGCCACTGGTTTGAACTGTGGCCTGCAGTTGGATCTATACATAAAGAATGCTGGGAAATATACTCTTTGATGGAGCAGTTTCTTCCTGACAACTCGATACCATAGAGGCAAGCAGGAAATCCTTAGGGAACAAGTTAATCATCTCCACCAGAATATAAAGATCTCATACTACTTTCTCTTCCATTTTTCCTCTCTCTCCACTCAGTACTTGTTTACTTGTTTTAAGGATCACTAAGTGAGGCAATACTTTTGGTGGAAAAAAAATGAAACCCACAAGTAAGAAAAATCTTATTTTGTGCAACTTAGTGCAATTCTCTAAGCAAGAGGAGTTTTTCAACTGTTTTTGCTTTAAAATAGTCAACTTGTTAATGACATAAAAATTCAAGTATTAGAAATTAACTATATAAAGAACATGCTTATACCTGCCTCCTTTTTCCCTCTATTTTTTCATCCACTTACAGGCTGAGAGCTCATGAAACCAGGCACACAGTTCTTCTTAGGTTCAAAATATTTAGCACATAGTTATATGCTAATTTAGCACATAGTTATATGCTAAATAAATCCTTGAATGCTTTCTTATATGGAAGAGGGAATAATTGTGGGAGTGTGTATATAAATAAACTTAACTCTCCTGCTGAAGACTTTCCAAAAAATAAATCATAAACAAATTAATTAAAATATTTCTTCATATAATTTTGTAAAAGGTGGGAGATATGAAAAAGGTAAAGGAGACATAAATGCCAGAACTGGAGTTTTTAAGAATAATAATGAGAATATTTAGTGAAATGAAGACAGCGCATTTTAATTATACAGATGTTGTGCTTATCAAGTGAAAAATAATGTACGACAAAATATTACAAAGGTGTTTTTAAGTGCTAAACATTAAAAGAAATCACTAAAACACCTAGAAATCACTAAAATACCTAGGACATGTGAAAAAGCATTAAAAACTAGGAAAGACAACTTTTTGCACAAAGGAAAAGAACAAACAACTGAGAAACCAAAATATAAATATGTACCCAGAAGGGAAAATGTTGGCATTGACCCAAGAGTGACTCTAAAGAGACAGCTAAGATGTGAGAATAAAGGTAAAGAAAAGGAGAGGTCATACTTGCGTAGGACAAAGACAATGACAAACACTAGTATTTTTACTTATTTATGTAAAAAAAAGAACAGATATTTTAAATAAATTATTTCCCTTGCAAATACAAACAGAAAACAAACACAATGCTGTTATTAAATAAGCAGAAAATTAATTTTGTGTTGGGAAACATTTGCTAATATCTAAGCTATTATATAGTTGATCAGTCTTTTAGGAAAGACGTTGGCTAGCTATAGGAGAGAACCAGCACTGTGCAGACGACAAATCTTTACCTCTCATTACTAGGTAAGTAGAAAAAGGAATCAAAATGAAATCCATTTGCATCTGCAGTCACTAAGGGTCTACAACAAGCAAGAACAAATCTCTCTGGCTGTGCATAGATCTGCTTTTGACAGAGTGAAAGGCCAAGAATAAGGAAAGGATTTCACAGGTGCTTTATTCAGCAGGTTCCTCAAGAATCTCAGAGAAAAAAAAAATCTAACTCAAGTATTTTCGCACCTTAAAGCACTTCTTTGTGAGAAAGTGGGTAGCAGCAAGCCAGCGTTGATTTTAGAAACATCACAGAGTCATCAGGCAAGTACTGGTCCTGCAACAGCCACACCATTTTAAAATAATCCTCTATGGTGCTTTCCTTGGAGGCATCACAGACTACCCCAAAAGGTTGAGAATCCCTTATCCAAAATGCTTGGGCTCAGAAGTGTTTTGAGTTTCAGAGATCTGTTTTCATTTTTTGAAATATTTGGATATACATAATGAGATATCTGGGATATAAGATCCAAGTATAAACATGACATTTATTAATGTCTTATATACACCTTAAATACATAGACTGAAATAAATTTTATACAATATTGTTAGTATTCCTATATTTTGACTGCAACCCGTCACATGAAGTCAGGTGTGGAATTTTCTCTTTGTGGCATCACGTGGTACTCAAAAAGTTTCAGATTCGTTAGCATTTAGAATTTTGGACTTTCTGATTAGGGATGTTCAACCTGTACTTGACTTCATAGCTGTCATCAGCTCCCCATCATGGACTCAGTCTTCACTAATTTAAATTATTATTAGGTGTGCTGATATGTTTAGTGTCCATCTTCCCCACTAGACTGAACACTCAGTAAGCCAGGGCTCCGGTCTTGTCCATTACTGTATCTGTAGCAGCAGATTTCTGTATATAATAGATTCCCAGGAAATGTAGCTAAGTGAAAGAGTAATCTGAGAGCTAGAAGATGTTTACTTCCATTCTTAGCCTTCCCAGACCCTAATTTAAGAATGGCTTTTTTAGAGTTCTTGCTTAGACCAGGCCAAATCCACTTGTTCCCTTACCCCTTATTTCACTGCTCTAGTCAAAGTTGCAATTTTACAGTGATTTATGGAATTATTTGTTTAATGTCTATTTCCCCAGAGTCTATAATATTATAAGGGTAAATAATTTTACTCCGAGTACGTGAAATAGTGATCTGCGTATAATTGGCTCTTTTTTTATAATTGGCTCCTAATTAATGTAAATAAGCAGTATAAAATTTGTTCAGATAGACAGTAGAAGAAAGAAATAAATGCACACATGAATTAATGAAGGGGAAAGATAATGATGTTTGCCATTAAATACATTTTGACTCTTAGGATAGCTTCTATGCATATGGTTAAAGAGAATACAAATTTAAAGTAACGCTTAGAATTGGTACGGTATTAAAAACAAAATTTATAATAACATAAGAATAAAATATAAAATACACAATGAAATAATGAAGATCCTATATATATTAAATCTCTCTCTCTCTCTCTCTCTCTCTCTCTCTCTCTCTCTCTCTCTCTCTCTCTCTCTCTCTATTTCCCAGAGATGAGTGAAGTCAGGGTGCACACAAGATACAGAACAATTTATAGCCTAATACTGAGATTCCAAAATAAAGTTGGAGGGATAACTCAAGCACTCCCAAATCACTAAAGAAGACTTGAAGTAGCTTCAGAGGGAATATGAGGGAGAAGAAGGAATGAGGACTTGAATATGGAGCCTTAGGAAAAACATTTAATGGACAAGTAACTGACTTCAAGAGCAGGAAAATGAAGCAGCATTCATCATGAAAAACCTTCTACACTGAGACTTTACAGAGCTATTTTCCAACTCCTCTATTGCCAGAGCAATAAAAATGAACAAAATGTAGCAAATAAGACTTAAGAAGTAAGGATAAGCTTTTGAAGTTAAGCTTGTCACACATTGGACTAACTTATTAAGGATACTGTGTCTCTCTGAAAAAAACCCTTGAGACCAGGTCCATTCCCACTTGGATGAAATAGTTTAAGGGAAAGTCATGACAGCAGGTCCAGGACAAAGGCCTTCTGCTCCTCTGAATACCTTCAACCTCAAATTGAATAATGACCAGGATTGGGTAAGAAAAGACTGTTTTCCAGTAGAAACCTTTCATTCCTTTATTGTGAATTTTCTCTGCATTCACCAACATGATCTAACTACTCTGAGAAGCATCTTCTGGATCCTATAACTAAGGGAAAACCATAGCATATTTATGCAGAAAATGAATGGTAATACAGGACCATCAATTTATCCAACATCCAATAGGGGTTTTCTTTAGTTTGGGGTAGGAGAACTATAGATTGAGTGTTTGAGAGAAAATTCATACTATTAAACTGTGAAATCAGTACCAAGCTCATGCAAAGGAAAGTTTTCCAATAGAATATCTGTTGATTTAATCTACCTAGGATCAAGGGTCTGCATATGGAGAGAACTAGAGCTTCCCGTCCTGGAATTTTCAGACATCCTTGGTACACTCCTTGGTAATGGGATGTACACATGAAGAGCTGGTTCATCTTATTTATTCATTCCATCACATTAGCTGAATACTAACTGAGCACCCATCATTATGTGTGCAGTATTTGTTTCTGTGGTACCCAAGAAGTTTCAAATAGGAAACCTTCTCTTGTGAAGTTTTCTTTCTTTGAGTCAAAGTAACAGAAACCAGATTTGGCAAACTTTTATCTAGCTATTCTGTCGTAATGTATTACTAATTTATTAATTCACTTAACCAACTAATTTATTAATTCACTTATTATTAGAGGAGATGTAAAGAAATCTGTTGTCCCCAAGAACTTTTGATTTAGAAATTATTTTTCAGTGCCCAGCGCAGATTGTTAGTATAGGTCATGTGGATTTTTCCAATACTCACTCTCAATCCATGTCTCCTTTTGTTCCCTAATCTATTATAGGATTGTGTGTGTGTGTGTGTATGAGAGAGAGAGAGAGAGAGAGAGAGAGAGAGAGAGAGAGAGAGAGAGAAAGAGAGAGAGAGAGAGAGAGATTAGTGGGCTTGAACCCAGGGATGTTCTATCTCTGAGTTACAGCCTCAGCCATTTTTTATTATTTCTATTTTAGACAGCATCTCCCTAAGGTCCTCATACAGGGTTTGCACTTGTGATCCTCCTTCCTCAGCCTCCCAAGTGCTGGAATTATAGCCATGGGCCACTATGTTTGGCTGCCCTGATCTTTAGGAACCAGAAAGCCAAACTCTTAATTTTGCGGCCTCCCTTACAGTTAGGGCTGGCCACATGGCAGTCTTTTCCAGTAAGATATGAGGCAAAGTTCACTGTGGGAGAGGCTTGGCTTCCCAGATAAAAATGGGATGCAATCTTTTGTTGCCTCTTCCTTATTTTTTTGTTTGGGATGAAGGATGATAACCTGGAGATACAACATCACTTTTGCTGACATTGGCACGTGCAGGTAGATGCATTCCTGATGAACCTGGCATTAAATCACTCTAGAAGACTTCTAGCTACAGTAGTCAAAGAAGGCAAAGTAGTAATAGCAAAGCTTCCATGGGGGCGGTGTCTTAGTCCATTTTTGCTGCTGTAGCAGAATATATGAGACTGGGTAATTCACAAAGGATAGAAATTTATTTATGGGTGTGGAGGCTCGGAAGTCCAAAATCAAGTTGATAGGTTCAGTATCTGACCAGGTACCCTCTTCACTGACACCTTGATACGGTGTCCTTATACAATGCAAGACAGAAGAAAAGAGCAAGAGAGACTGAGGAGGCAGCTCTTCAGAGCCTCTGTGACAGTGGCGTAATTCACCCATGAGGGCCTGTCCCTTATGACTTACTTCCTCGAAGCCCCACTTCTTAACACTGTACACTGGAGGCACCAAAGTGTCAACACATAAATTCTGGGCAAAATGTAGCACTCAAACCATAGCACGGTGGAAAGTGGCATTTGCTTCAGTAATTTGAAGACTCACCTCTTTTATTAGGCTGTGGACTGAGAGAGGCGCAGGTGTCTATCTGTCCGTGTTATGGTTTGTGTCTGGGTGTCCCCCCAAAGCCTCATGTGGTAAGAGGTAGCTGGATCCAGAGTGTGTGATTACTAAATTAATCCACTGATCGGTTTGGCATGGTTCTGCTGGGATCAAGGATGCAACGCTAGGATTAAGGGTATTAGGATTAAGGGTGGGAGTACTGCCCACCCTGAAGCCAGGTAGCCTGGATAAAATATAAGATACAGAAAGAAGCTGGTTAGCTGCTTGCTTGTATCCCTTGCTTACTTTGCTGCCTCCTGCCTGTCTGCCATGCCACCCTGCCTCGGACCCAGCTGACTGTGGACTGAAACCTCTACAAACTGTGAGCCAAATACACCTTTCTTCCCCTAACTCTGGGTGCCTGGTATTTTGTCCCAGCAACGAGAGAAAAGTAACTAAGGCAGTCCGTGTGTGCTTATGCTGCGTGGTTAGGACTGCATTCAGCAAACAGAGGGGATTCATAAGTGTTGGTTAAATAAATAAATATTTACATTCTTTTGTTTATCTTAAACATTTGTTCTCTTCAGTTCTTTAAGTCAGTGACCATATATTTAATCAGGCAATTTGCTTAATATGCCACAAATACATGCTTGTATGTCATATATTTGTATATATGTGTATACACACATGCACACACATATACATATACACAATTATATTAAAATATTATATGTATCATAAAATATATGAAAAATCACTTAAAAGAATGAGGTAAAAATAAATAGAACAGACATCACAATTATCCCACACCTATGGATCAAGGTAAACATACCTTCTCTGGTATTTTATTCAGCTGATTTACAAATGAAAAGTGTATTTGTGTATTTTCCCCTTTTTGGGAAAGATAAAATATAAATGTATTAAAATGATAAAATTGTTTATTGATACTCTACTAGAGGAATATGATAAGAAAATTTAGAAGAAAACAAATTCTTCCTCTGAAAATAGCTGTTGAGGCCTCCTCCAACTGTTCCTATGTCCAACTCATCCCTGTTTTCAGACTCAGGGAAGCACAAACCTCTTTGCTTCAAGACCTTTGACTTTCATCTCCACATCCCACCCCAGACCAACCCCAAGTGCCTTTTCATTCAACGCCTCCAAAAGCAAATGAATTTCTTCTGTGTAAAATTTTCCAGATACTAAGGGGGAGTGGGAATTCCGGATTGTTTAAAAGTATGGTAATTGACCCTGTACTAACTTACTGCATACCAGTTCTCTGAAAAGTTTTAAAAGTGCTAACCTAAATCTACTTATTTTTGTAATGCCATAGTGCCCAGTATCTAGTTGTATCTGAATACTACGAATATTGTGTTAGCAGAAATAATCTCCTGTTTGCCTCATAATGAATTTCTTGCTATTTAAATCTGTTCTCTTGCAAAGCCCTAAGAGTACACAGTATGTTTCTGTTCCTGAAAATTTAAATGAAAATAGAAAACCTCATTATCACATTGCTGTTTTTTAGCTGAAGTGGAAGCTTGGTTTTCACATTTTTGGCAGAGATATTCAGTTTCAATGAAAATTCAATAATTTTTATTCACGAAGAGAGTAACAAGAATTCCTCTAGGCTCAATTAACAGTGGATACAACAGATGACCTGTAAACTCTTCAGCAACCTGAATCTTCCCCTGGGGATGATCAGGTAGATAATGAAGAACGTATTACAGATTGCTGTGTGTGTTGTTTATATTGATGTGTGTTGGGTGCTGCATAGATGTTAGTGGATATTAGTGTGTGCTAGTTGGTATTGGTATATGTTCCAGGTTTTGCATTGGTACATGTTAGTTTATGTGTATGAGTATTACTGTGTTAAGATATGTTGGTGGGTATATGTGTATGTGTCAGTATGTCGTATGTATTAGTACACACTTTGGTATATGTTTTAGTGTATGTGTTTGTGCATGTTAGTGTATGTGTAAAATTGGGTTTTACTGTGTGTGTTGGGGTGCACGCGTTAGTGTACATGTTAGTGTTTATTGGTGTGTGTGTTGGCATATGTGTCTACATGAGTTTTGGTGTTATGCATGTGTCTACATGTTGGTGTGCCTACATGTGTTGCAAACACAGAAGCAAGAATAAGCCAGGGAAACTTGATGAGCATATTAACAAAGCAAGGCCCTGCTCAGCTGGATCTATTTAATCTAAAGTGCTGGAGAAAGAAGTTTGGAAGAGCAATAAGTTGAGAGAAAGCAAGAGCTACACTGAGGAGAGAGAGACCTACATGGGAAGGGAAGATACAAAAGGAAAAAAAAAAAAAAAAGAACAAACCCAGAGGAGGAGAAAGCAGCAGCTTCCCCTGGACCAATGGGTGTCCGGTTCCCCCGTGGGAACTATTACCTCGGAGTGCATGAGGAAAAATGATTCAGAGGTCAAGTTCAACCACACGGGCTGAAATCCATCTCACCTTCGGTTTTGTTGTGCTCTTTTTTTGAGGAATGTTAATGATCAACTTGTTGAAGGACGGTGTGTAGACCAGGAACCCTGAAAGCTTCTGAGCTGAGTGGTGACTTTGTGGGAGTTGACAACATCCTCCTGTCAACACGAGATCAGTCCCAGAAGGAACCAGGAAAGCTGCCCCAGGATCAGTTATGTATGGCAGGGCTAAGGGGGAGGGGAGCAGCAAGCAAGAGGAACGAAAGTATGATACTGAACGTCTTTGCAGCTGTTGAATAACTTGGCCTACCTGTTTTCATACTGACACTGAACTAAAGGTCCTTTCATGTGATGTATGTTAATAAATATTTGTCATAAAATTTATTTGCATAAAAAGTCTATATGCAAGAGCCTTACCTTGCAAAACAAACTACTAATTACAATTGAAGGTAAGGGAGGTTAAGTTAAATAAGTAATGAGTTTGGAGGGGTGAACCTTTACTGCAAACGTAGAAATGTGGTTTAGAATAAAGTTATGAGTCAACCAAAAGAAAAAAAAAAAAGCAAAAGGATTTGCAGAAGCCAAAACAAAATATAAAATGCCTCAGAAAGGAGCTGTGCCTTGGGCCTCTCCCATTCCTCGTGCTCAGCCCCCCGCGTCCATCATTCCCCTCTCAGCGGCCACTAACGGCCTATTTGTCTGTTTCCACACGACTGCATCACAAAACATCATGCCCACTTGCCTGGAAAAGATAATATCTCACACACACGGGCCTGTCTTTGATCTCCGAGCTCGAGCTAGAGGTCAGAGGCCTGCCTTCTCCAGGCCCTTACTTCAAATGACTCCTTTCATTTACTGAGAAACCAAACATTAGAAGGGCGAAGGCAGGAAAAATAAAAGCCATGATTTAATAGCAATTCATGTGTTTGGCCTATTTCGGGTTGGGTTTTATTCTCTTTGGGTCACATCTAATCGTCATTCCTCACTGTCCCCCATCCTCGTCCCTCACCACTTGTTTGTTTTGCAGCCCTCAGACAAATTGGCACACCAAGAGATCTTCTCCCCTGTAGCTTGTCATGTGTGTGTCTTTCTACAAGGTAGCATTTGGAGACTTAATCCCTGTCTCTTATTGACCTCGTAAGTCACAGGGCACAATTATATAGCAGGCTCTTATAAATTTAAAGTTTTAAACTATACTCATTTATGTCTTTCTTAAATTCACATAACTTGTTGAGGGGATGTTCTATTTGCATACACAATGAGAAAGGAAGCAGACAGGAGAAAGGTTGAACCTAGAACTGGGATGGAACTGAGGCATGAAAAACACTCTATAGTATTTTTTCTTTCGGAAATTAATAAAAGAAAAAAATTTAAACTAAGGGTGCTTCAGATTTAAAGGTGTAACTTTTCTTTATAACCAATCCTATTGCAAGGTCGTCACTGATCATCGCAATGTGCAGCGACACAGAGTGTTCATGTGGATTGAGGGCATCCCATCGACCAGGCACTGAGCAGCGTCTGTCTGAGCATCTACCTGCATTTCTCTCACTTCCTCCTCACAGTACGCCGGAGGCTGATACCATTATTCCTCTTTTAAAAATGGAAAGCGGTGAATCATTCTTTACATACAAGAAATGTAAACCTTGTTGGATTCCTGTGGAACTGATGATTCCCCTAGGTGCGACTGACTTGGATGAATGAATTTTATAAAAAAAATGTAAAAAATAAATGCTATACTACATTTTTAAAACAGAAGGACTGGAAAGCTTCACTCAGTGTTGGGATGCTCACATTGTGGTGACTCTCCACTTTGCCTACTAATAATTGAGGAGACCTCGCCAAGGGGTCTGGATTAAGAGAGAATTAGAATCCAATAGTGATCTTAGCTGTGGAGGTACAATATGTTTGTAAAGAGATTACCCATCATGCAGGGGTGTCATGAGAATTAAACAAGATGACAAGTGAAACTTCAGCGTTTCTATATACCTATATGCTTATGCTTTCTATATATCTAGATTCCAGCATATGTTCTTTTAGTCTATGTTCTAACATATATATTCCATACGGCTGCACCTACATCTAATATCTAGCTTTCTCTGGGTGTATGTACAATCACGCAGGCTTAGTGATGGAGATAGATTCTGAGTCTCTGGACAATTTTGCCTTCTGGGAGCATACCAAGCAAGCTTGCACAAACCGACATGTTACATAGGTCAGTCTTGCGGTATGAGCTCTAGAAGCAATCAAGGGACATAGTCACCGTAAGAATTACAAGGCTGCTGCTGGAGTAACACAGCAGAATATTTTACAGAAAATTTTTTATAAGTAGAAAGACTAACCCTAAAATGATGATTAAGGTATAGTATGGTAAATACATAAACCAGTAACATAGTCATTTATTCTCATTGTCAAGTGTGATATACTCCACACGATTATATGTGGTATGCCTTTGTACAACTGGCAATGGATTTGTTCACACCAATACCACAGACACAACAAATGCATTGTGCTGTGAGTCAGGGTGGCTATTGTGAGAGCTAGGCTTTGTCTTTTCTGTCAAAACATAAGGCCAAAACAACCCCATTTTTGGTTTAAATGACCTGATCATCTACTCACGATCCACCCCCTCCACCCCATTAATATCCTGAGCTCCAAGAAATGGTGACTATGTACTTTTTCCAAAACATTACCAGTCCCCAAGTTAAGAACCAAGGACTTTTCGTTCCAAACCCACACCCCTCTAACTTACGCAGCAATGCACCCCTCACCCCATGCCACTTAAGTTAGTCAGCTGCAATAGATTGTAGGCCTTTAAATTCAGCCAATGAATTTAAAGGTCAGCTGCTTCTCCTGTGTTAGGGATAAAAGGGGCAAGCTTCCTTTGTCCTGAGTGCCGGCGACTGCTTGCACCTTTCTGCAGAAGTAAAATGTCTTGTCAAGGTTTCTTGATGGCTAAGTGCTTTATTAACTGCACCAACAAATTGAGTCTGGGGGCTTATTTCCAACAGTATGGTGTTGATAGGTGAAAGGAATGTTTCAGTTCCATCCTAATCTTACAGGGCCACCATTATATACACAGTCCATCTTTAACTGAAATACTGTTATGCAGTGTGTGACTGTCTAGAAAATTAGAGCAGCTTGGATACTGACTCTGTTGCCACTCTAGGGAGAGCAGCCTGTGGATCATAGAGATACCAGAGCCACATGATATAATAACCAAGACTCTCACACTTCAATAAGGCACGGAGGAAAGTAGGATTGTTGACCATTACTTATAGAGTAGTTAGCTTACGGGGACTAAGGAAATAACAACATGGGAAGAAGATCTCTATACACTGAATTGCCTGACTATACACATAAAAACAACAGGAGGTTAGTTAATCCCATCTGAGAAGCTTTATATACAGAGTAGGAGGCCAAAGATACTGCCCAAGCATACTGACTGGGAAATGGAAAGTCTATCAAGGATGATTTTCTGTCATTAAAAAAAAGGCAGGAGACAAGTCAGCTAAGGTGCTGAATTTGAAGCCAGGCAGTCTTGGTTTAAATACTACCTCTGCCACTAACTGAAGGTGGAACCTTGAGCAGTTTACTTAACTTCACAGTACCTTCATTTCTAAAGTTGATTCCTTAGTAAATACCTGTGTGAGAACTAGATGAGTTTATGTGAATGAAGCATTGATAGAACTACATGGGACAAGGTTGGGATTTGAGGGATGGTCACTGTACAGAAACCAATCTACTGAGTGGCTTCATCTCAGCAGCTAGAAGGTGTATAAGATGCTCCCTAATGCTTTCTCTCATGGACTTTAGAATCTAAACTTTATTAACAAGAAAAATGGAGAATTGGCAACAAGGCTACACAAGTTCTCAAGAATTTTCTAGTATCATGCTGTCGAGTTCTTAGAGAGACAAACCAGTTCTAGCACCAACCAGCATTCTCTCTGCTTCCTCTGGAGTCCAGAGTCTCCCGAGTAAAAGATTTATGATCCAGGAACAGACTAAGTGCTAAGCCCAGGAGCCTCCAGGGAATTCTTTTAGAGGATGTGGTAAGATTACAGATATTCAAAAAACAGGAGTTGAAACTGAGAATGCTAAAGGTTATGGAGTTTCTTTCTTGGGTGATGAAAATGTTCTAAAATTTAGTGTGGTGCTGGTTGTACAACTGGGACTATACTCTGAATGACTAAAACTTTTGGACCATGTACTCCAAATGGATAAATGGTGTGACATTGATCTACATCTAAATAAGGTTGTTAAAAATAGAGGTTTGGTTGGGAGCCAATGCTGTGGATGCTTCTATGAAGTTATAATATTTAGAAAGACTTTGAAGGATGAACTGTGACAGGAAGCTAGCAGACAGAGAATGAATAGACATGTCAATCACAAGATGATCACTGAGCGTGGGAAACAAAGAATACCATTTAACAGCATTTTGCAGCTTTTATATGTTTATCCTACAGTATCTAGTATTCAATCAGCAGACTTGTGATATGGGAAAGATTTAAGAGTTAACTTCCGTCTTTGTCCTCAAATGAGTGACTCACATGATTGGAAAAACTCATCTGTTGATACTTTAGAGGAGTGAGCAAATTACACAATTAGCCCTGGGTTCTCCTACAGTTAATAGAAACTGCAGCAGAGATACAGGTATTAGGAAAAGAAATTCATTAATGATTCATGTGGAACTAGAGAAGCGGTGTCCAAGGCAACAGACACAGGCAAAGAGGTCTCTGTCTTTTACTTGTCCAGCTGAATTCCATTTTTCAGGTGTGCCTCACACAGATGGAGAGTCTGCAGAACAGGACCAGATGCACAGCACCTGGGGCAGCCTCAAGTCTTGCTGACCTTGGGACACAGCACACAAACTTCTGCAGCAAGGAATCCTGACTTTTGACTTGCTTGGAATCGTACCCCATGCTGCCCTCCCCCAAGTTTTACCTGCCAGTGAGCCATCTTTCTTTTATTTAGTGTAACTGTTTTGTGTTCTTACCCAGAACACTGAGTCATACACACTCACAAACCTCCCCACTTAAAATAGTTCAAGGTCCTAGAAATAAGGAACTCTTACCCACCTGCTAGTCAGCAAAACAATTAGTTGGGTAGGAGCCCCCAAACAAAGCCATTAATAACATAAGCAAGTCATATTACCTCTGAGTCCTGTATGCAGAAGGACGAATTATATGTGTCCCATGTAGGAGCTACGGCTCTGAAACGATCACGCATGCACAACAGAAGAATGGAAGAAAGGGTGGGATTCTTCTTGTTGTTTTCTATCCGAACATATAATTCCAGTAACCACTCACCTGAGGAGCTGTTGCTCCAGGTTGACTGACACTGTAATTGACTTTAATGTATAATCCTGTACTTGTGTATTTCTCTCCATCATGTGTACATTAGTTATAGTTCATTAATTATCAGCATCTATTTACTGAACATTTACCAATCCTGGTTGGAGGTATGACAGTAAATAGGCAGAGTTCACGCCCTGTTGGAGCCAGTGTTCTTTGACCATGTGGTCTGGCCACGTTACTACTTTGCAAGTTGGATGGAAAGGTTTACGTAGGTAGCTAGAATCCTCTTTAGTCTTGTCTTGGGTAATAGTGTGAATTATGACACCAGTTATCATCTGAGCCACGAGTCATGAGTTGCATTCTGGGTCTGTCATTTGTGTCCCTCCCAGAGGAGTCACTGTCTCTTCTGGGCCTGACACTTTGTGACAAGGATTCTACTCTCCTCCATAGGAATCCTCAGAATCTTTTATGACACCAGCATGTGTTTCCTTAAATATCTATTTTTTTTAAGTTTTAAGCATTTCTTAAAATATAAGTAATGCTGGAAGAAAACATTAAAATGCACACGGTGGAGGTAAACATCAATTCAGAAACTCTGGTAAGGTAACGTTCACGGTGCAGAAGTGGAGATGAAGCGTGACTCACCTTACACAAGAGCAATCACAGCGCCCCTGACTCCTCCATGCTGCGAGCAGCCTTTTCAGTCTGGTTTCCACTTAGAAATTGATGCCATTACTCCTCCTCCCCACTTGGGTGAGCATGGCTCAGAGCAGAAGCTTCTAGAAAGAAAAGGCTACTGCCCTAATAGAGCACTGGCGGTGCAGGCACGTTGAGGAGCTTGGGTGTGGCAACCCTGTGTTTTAAATAAAGCTAATGACTGTATCCCACTTGATAAACACTTCTTCGTGTCAGGTGCTCTGTGAGGGGTACGTCTGGGAGTACCAATTGTAGATAGAAGTATAATTGCCTTTGAATTTAAAGTGGAATATGGGGTAGTTGCAAATACAAAATTGAGAATTACGCAATATCTACAAAGGCTCTAATGTAAGGAAACCATCTCAATAGGACCTGAAGTGACCAAGAACAGTTAATAACATAATAAAAGGAGGAATAAAGGGAAAGTGGACAAAGAAAACTCCAGAATCACCTAGAAAAGCAAAAATTGCTGACCAAGGCATTCAAACAATTTCTATTGAGAAGAGCTAGAAATCAACATAAAACATCCTATTACATATAATTTGTTATATATCATTATGGTTAATGGTATAGAAAACTGCGTTCATGCAGGGAACTGTTATGGATTGAGCACTAATATAAGTGGTTTGCACCCTTGGCCAGTGTAAATCACTTGGAAAGATTTTCAACTCACAGTCATCCTTCCCAACCAAATACATCAGAATTCTGACGGTGGGGCACACACGCTGCTGTGATCGGACAGGCTCCCATTAGGTACAGTTAGGAACTGAAAATCACCGGCCTTGTGTATCGCTGTCAGACATGGCTGCACATTAGCATCACCCGGAGAGCTGCGTCCTGACCCAAACCAGTTAAACCTGACTTTAGGCGGGCAGAACCGGGCGGCAGCACTTAAAAATCTCCCCAGATGATACTAATGTTCAGAAAATGCTGTGAGCCAGTGCCCCAGGCTCTTATCAACAGCTGTGAGCGACCTGCCGATTCCCCATCCTCCTAGAATTTAAGACTTATTGAGAGAAGCAAAGCACGGCCCACATGCAAATAAATTGTGATACACTGTGATAAGTGTGACGATGCAAACTAAGTATGAAGTGGTAATCAAATTTAGACAGAAGGGTTAGAGAGATGACATTTAACCTGAGCATTAAAGAAAGACAAGAAGCTAGTCACTGGAATACAGAAAGGGAGATGAAGAGGAGAGGGAATGGGAAATAAGTATTTCTAAGTAATTCGAACAGTGCATGCAAAGGTCCTGGGGTGAGACAGAGCTAAATTTCAAGGAAGGCTTCTGTCTGGCAAGGGGTAAAAACAGAGACAAATGATATGAGATATCTCAGAAAAATTAAAGAGACTTCATTACACACATTTTACAAGCAATGTTAAATAACTTGCATTTCATTTTAAGCTTAATGAGAATCTATAAAAAATTTTTAAGCAGGGATGTGACATGCTTCTTAGTTTTTTAAAAGATCAGGTAAGAAATGAGATAGTCTTTGAGGAGGAGAATGCAAAGGAACTGAGAAAATTTGCTTCCTATTGTTTCATAATTACATACAGAGACCCCCAAATGATAGATATTTGACAGGAATTTCATTTTTTCTCAAAAAATGAGCACTTCAATTCTCACCTCTATCTTCCCCAGTGAGTGCCTCTGTCTTCAAAATAACCTTGTGCTTTACGACATGGCTGATGCAGCCCTGCTCTGCCTTCACTCTGGGACAGAACAAAAAGGCAGATCGTTCTCTTCCAGAGACTACATCCCTATTAAAGACCTGTGGACTAGAGAGCTGATGTCCTCACTGGTGGCTCCATCCAGGCCGCCAGTCTGTTGTTCAGGACTCTACTACTCCAGTCTCTGAAAGACAGGCTGAAAACCGTAGCTTTTCAGCTAAGAACACTGTCACCCTAACAAAATCTGAATTCTCTTCTAAAGCGGAAGGGAAACACTGATACTGGGCAGGCATTGCCATGTCTGAAACGCATTTGAAAGTAGAATCTGTACACCTTCCTGGGTAGAAATGGAAATGGCAAGGAAAGTGAGCAACCAAGATGGGAGAGAAGATTATGGAAAAATGGGTCAGGGAATCAGAAGTCCACCTGAGAAATGTGAATTTTAAGATACCTGCAAGATAATTAATAGCCTTGTTAAGCAAGTTTGTGGACTTTTAAAAAATGACACGGGCTGAAGACAAACTGAACAACTGGTTTGAAACTGAAGCTCAGGTGGAATGAAATTGTACATAGAAATATGTACCTTCTCATAGAGAAAGAGTGAGGGCCCATAACAGAAAAATACCTGTAATTAAGGGCCAGGAATGTAAGAAAGAGCCAGCAAAGGAGACTGAAAAAGGCCAGTGATTCAGGCAGAGAACTAGGAAGGTATACTGCTGCAGACCAGAATGGAGAGAGCGAGGGAAGTCAGCTTGTGTAAAGAGTTTGGAGAGGTTGAGAAGGTTGAGGATAAAGATGTATTTACTAGACCTGACAAATGGTGATCACCATTTATTCACTGGTAATCCTGAATAAAGCACTTTCAGCCAACTTATAAGGTAGAAGTTGACTGAGTTGAGTTCAAAAGTGAGTAGAAATTGAAGAAGTGCACGGAGCATGTGAAAGATCCCTCTTAAAAGACGTCTGATTTGGAGAAAGGAGAGTGATAGGGTAAATTGCTGGAGAAAGAGATTGTGTTTGTGTTTAAATTCATAGATACTAGAGAATCTTTACCTACTGAGAGAAATTATTCAGGAGAGGAGAGGATGGTGATGAAGGCGAGATGGGGAAACTAACAGAACCAGATGTTTAAGAAGGCTAAAACAGATAGAACCAAGATAGACAGTCCAGCATGGCTTGTGGAAGGAGCAGTCCTCACCCTCTGAATGCTATAACTACTGTACGAATATTGTTTCGGAATTTACACTCAGTCACAGGAGTCTTCAAGTTTTGTGAGAATGTACCTTTTGAGTCTTACTACAGATTTCTTTCCGAGATGATTGCAGATAGATCACGGGACTCACGTGGGCAGACCAGGTTAACAACAGCTCCTGTGAAATGCAGTTCTGCTCTATTCTTCAGGCATGTGGCACACTTCAGATGTACAAATTTAAAATTGTTTTCAATAGCACACACTGAATTTATTTTTCCTTTTCCTTTTCTCCTTTTTCATTCTCCCCTTTTAAGACTTTTCTGAATGCTCAACTTGGTGGAATTGAGGCATTGTGTTTAAATCTCAAAGGCTTACTTCTAAAACTGGCATGTGTCTGAGTAACCAGCCATCTTGGTCTTTCCAGGACCAAAGGGATGCTGGACTGTGGGACTGTTTGTGCTAACTCTGGCAACTCCTAAACACACCTGAATGGCTGGCTGCCCTAAGGGTCAGCTAAAATGTACAGATGGTTTAAAGATATTTAACCTTGTGGTAAATATTCTATCAAGACATACTATTATTTCTTATCAGTTCTCAGTCAGGTTTAAAATATAATACTTCCGGAAATATAGGACCAAGTGGAATCCAATCACACTAGAGTCTTTGGGAAATGCACTAACATCAGTAGTGCTTATAAACCCATCTTTGGAATCAGAAAAAAAATCAACATTTAAATTCCTGGCACTATTGCTCTTTGGGCTTGACTGAGTTCATGACTCTCTCAAAGCTTCAATTTCCTCATGAATAAAATGGCATGAGTCCTATCTTAGTTGGGCATGTGGCATAGCTACTTAAGGAGCTAAGGTAGGTAGATCATCAGTTCAAGGCCAGCCTGTGCAACTTAGTAATATGTTGTCTCCAAGTAAAATTTTAAAAACGGAGTGGGGGTTATTGGAGATGTACTCGGGGGATAGAGTGCTTGCCTAGCGTTTTCAAGACCTAGGTTCAATCCCCAGTACTGCAAAGTTAAACAAAACAAAACATTTACTATGCCCTGGGTTGTTCTGAGCATCAGACAGGATAATATATGTAAGTTACATGATACATGTAAGTATTAATACTGACATCAATAAATAAAGTAATAGCATCTGATCTATGCCCAACCCTACGCATTGAAACACATGAGCTGTACTTGTTATTCACCAATACAGATGAGTGATAGTCTCATGGCAGCCTAACCACCAAAACTTTTTATGTCCTGTTTCCATAACTGGAGAGAGGTTAAATCACATCACTGTAGTTTAATTGGAAATGTATAGGTTTTAGGAAAAAAAATTTTAAAGATAATGTAGCATTTATGTTGAAGAGCAGAGATTATGAAGTTAGACTGCCAATGTTCTAAGCTTAACTCCATTACTTACCTGCTGAGAAATCTTGGGCAGGTTATTGAGCATATGGGAATAATACCAATTCTTACCTCATCGATGATTTGAACATGAACACGGAGAATACGTGTAGAATATAACACATAGCAAATTCCAGTAAAGTTACCTGTAATTATCTTATTGATCATAGTAGCTCGGGATGATATTTACACAAACACCAAGTTACTAAGAATATTTAATACTAATTCCACATTGCACAATAGATTTTATTATAGTTCAAATGCAAAATTTTAAAATACATTAACTAGCAAAATTCATAAGAAAATATTAATTGATATAATAAACCAAAAAACACATTTTTCAAAATTAAGAATATATTATTGTCCTTCCTTCCTTCCCAGATATAATATATTTATTAGATTTTTCAAAAGCCAAAGGTATATATTATTACTTCCAAAATAGGAAAAAAAACTTTTAGTTTTAAGAGTATAAGTTGTAGGGCTGGGGATTTAGCTCAGTGGTTAGAGTGTTTGCCTTGCAAGCACAAGGCCATGAGTTCGATCCCCAGCACCAAAAAAAAAAAAAAAAAAGTGTAAGTTGTAAATTAGAGGTAAACACTTATTAGAGCACCAAACTTTTAGTTCAGATTTAAAAATAAGACTTATTCTCAAGCTAAAAGAGATGTGATTACTGAAATAGGTTTAATACAGAAAAAGGAAAGTAAACATAAGGAAAATCTTATGATCCCAAGATTAATGTTTTGTTATATACACTTCCAACTTTTTGTCTCATACATACACATTTTATATTTTTTCTTACAAAAAGATTCATTATAAATGTTATTTAGTACATTTTTCTCCTAATAATACAGAACAACTCTTCTTCAGGTCAATAAATATTTTTCTACAATATTGTCACTGAATATTTGGGTTCCACGATATATTTAAACAATCGCATCTTCTTGAACAATTAAGATTGGTCTAATCTACACCCTTATAAATAAAGCTATAAAGTCTTCCTAGTAACATTTGAAGACTAATTCAGTGACTTTTAATTTTACCCAAAATAAAATATTCTAATTTATGAACTTTATAGAAGAGTAGTAGAAATATCTATGTAGATAAACTAAGTTAAAAGTCAATGAATTTATAATTACAACATCTCAAAGAATGATGTGTATTCTAAATCTGTTTTTCTGAAATTCTCAAAAGGGTAAAATTTAAAAAGCAAACTCTTTCTAGGTTCTGTAAGCAGGAGATACTTAGAGCTGTAATTTTGCTACTTATTCATTCCTATACCAAAAGTTACTTCTGAACGCATCTTAACTTCACCGTCTGATTAGACACCTCAGAATTCTATAAAGCATGTGTTGTTTGGCTGGCTTTCTCAGTACCGACTGGCTCAGAGACAAGTGTTGCGTGTTTGAGAACAAAGCAGCCCCTGGTACTGGACAACAGGATCTTTTCCCCAAGAGACGGTGGGAATGAATCTGTGCTACTGTCGTAAGCATATATTCCTGCACAAGTGAAGTGTTACTGTGGGCTGATGGAAAGGAGCTTCAGCCAAACTGGGGCTTTGGCTGAAGGGAGTAAACAATTGGTGGAAAGAATGAACAAGCTGCTTTCACAAAACAGAGAGCAGTAAGTTTTTATTGACTTGCTGAAGCAGGTTAAAGTCTGATAATTTTCACTGGCAAGGGGCCTGGTTCCAGAACTTGTGTCCGTTGTGGCCTTGGATCACCAGATGGTCGTGGTCAACTCACCCTAGAAGGCCACTGAGTTTTCATATATCTGGTGCTCTCTTTCTGTGTAGATTTTTTTTTTTTTTTTTAGTAAGAAGCAGCCTTCAGGTCACTGAGAAGGAGCCCAGTTATTTGTTATCATAACTGCGATTTTAACCCCTACTTCAGAAGTGCTATCTGTAGTAAAGCTAGTGGAAAGCTACTAATGTATTGCCAGTTGTGCAATCTCCAAAATTAGTGATTATAAGTTGACCAAGAGCAAGCGAAGCTAGAAAGCTTATTTAAGTTCTTTCTTTTAACAAATTCTCATTTCATGCACACATTCTGCTTTTGTGGTTTTATCAAGATCTCATAAAGGGTCTGTTGACATGTCATGCTACAGGGTAATAGTTTATCATGCCCAGGAATTTATTTTTTCAGCCCGGAACTCGGTCTCACCTCTGTTGCACCATGATGGTCCCTACTTCAGGCCTTAAGTGTGTACTACTTCAAAGAGTTGTGCATGCTTGAGATCTTGACTATCTTTGAAACAAAGAAGAGGGTTGAGAAAGAAGGGGAAAAGCAGAAAGGCAACAGGGGAGAGAGGGGAATGGGAAAATATGGAAAATGATGAATGAACCTGCTGTAAATAGGGAGGGAGGGTGCAGAGGGGAGGGGGGAAGAGGGGGGAGAACCAAGATGCACCATGTATAGGTACAGAATAAATGTAATGAATGTGACCATTGTATGTAGAATGTACCAATACATGTTCTTGGTTTAAAATAAAAAAAAATTCTAGATTTTTCTAGAAAAATTCTATAAATGATGATGAAAATGAATAGAAGTCAAAACACAAAAATGAAGGGATAACATAGGGAAAAGTGCTTTACAATTCTAATTTAAAAGTCATCTAAAGGAGATGAAAAAGGTATAGCCAAATGCAACGTGGGATTCTGGATTGGATCCCAGAACAGAAAAAGACCATCACTGAACCAACCACTGATATCAGGAGGATTAAGTCTGTAAGTTAGTAAATAGTACACCAAAGTTCATTTTTTCTAGTTTTGCCAACTCCACCATGATAACAGGGTGTTATTTTTAGAACTTTTATCTGACTAAAATTATTTCAAAATAAAAGTTTTTAAAAAGTCTCTAGAGGTAAGCAGAAAGCCACAAAGCAACAAGTACAGCCAGTTTAGTGTCTTAAAATGCTAAAAAATTCAGGACCTATTTCACGATTATTTATTCTGAAAATGATTAAAACAAGACAGAAATACAAACAATGAAACATTGAACAAAATCAGCATTGGATGTATGAAAGTGTGTATCTCTCTACTGAATTTCAGCTCAGAGTTAAGACTTTAAAAAACACTAAATTAATCTGTTCCACTGAGTATGTAAAAGTAGGAGGTGAAATATACTGCTTTGTAATATTTGTCTCGGTTTAAGCAGAGGTCTTGCAGTGTGACGTGGTTTCAGGGAGTTAATAAAAAGGATTCATTTTTCTCCCAAATGCCTGAAAAAAGTGTACAAACTTCAGTGAGCCTCGTCATTAGACATATCTAGAAGCCACACTTACTCAAGAAAAGTTTCCACATATGAGTTTATGTTAAGCATTGAAAAAGCAGTAAGATATATCCAGATTAAACTTTACATGAAATGCCCAAACTGACTATATATTTTGCTAGTTCACTGTGTGTTTGTTACCTTTCTAGCACTTTTTTTAATAGTTTTAATTTTTAAATTTTATTTAAAAAGTTAGAAAGTGCAGTGTGAGTTTACCTTAAGTCTTTTATAACATGAATCAGCACAAATATACAAGTTTTAAAATTAATTCTACCTCCCATAATGACCTACATTTTATAGTTAGAAAGCAGCATCAGCTGGTAAAATAAAAGTAAAAAATAGCAAAGAAAATAGGTGACAAATATTTACTTTTTTTTCTCAAATTGTCTCTAGGAATCAAATGACTATTTTTATTACTATAAATATAGGACCAAAATGCTTCTAGGAATCGATAAAAACAAGAAAAAGTAGTCCTTTAAGTTTTCCTAAAATTCTACATCATAAATGTCTATTTACACTTTTTTGACAAGCAACTACATCTATCCTGACAATAAAGGAAATCGGAATTTTCTTGGTGATATTTTTCTCATACTAACTGGCATTGAAAAAGTCAAATTGCTCAAGGTTAATCAGCCTCATCTGAGGGAGAGGAAGTTTTTCCCAGAAGATTCTCTTTAATTTAGAAGTAACACTGACAGGTGGCCTCAACACTCAGGGCATTACAGACCACCTTGAAGGTCTCAGAGCCAGGAGCCTTTGAAGTCCAAATAATCAACAAGTCATCTGATCCCTGATCAGACAGAATGGCCCCGGGAGAAGGCCATCGCTCAGGTAGACTGATTGTTTATCAAATGGGGATAACGTGATCCAGTTTGGTGAACAAATTCATAGACTTCAATGGATCCATAAAATGGAGAAAAAATGTCTACTACAAACAGATTTTCAGGGCTCTTACTTTTTATAAAAGTGTGACTACATTTTTCTTTCCAGAGTACAATCATCCATCCAAAATGATCCTTTACTAATAATAAAAAGAAGAAAAATTAGTTTATATTTTATGGGCAGATAATTGCCCCTCCTCTCTTGTGATAAGTGGTAAATTGTTTGATTATTCACTTTAAGAGGCCATCTCAAGTTATATATAGTTCAAAAAAAAAAACTAAATATTTTTTCCAGGATGTATGAGTAAGATGGAGAACTGGATTTCTATTCTTCAGATTAGATTGATATTTTTCTATTGGAATGAAACTGAATTCTCAGGGCACTAAATATTCTTGACTCTCCAAACATTGTTGCCAAGGTTTCTACACACCAAACCTGATTCCAGTTGCATTGTTGTGTTTTTAGTTGGGTTCTACACTCAGGTGAGCTGGTAAATGCATGTTTTATGTTATGTAATCAACCCCCATGTTGAAACAAGGAGTGATTTATAGCTAAATTGTGTGCTCAGGAAAGGATCTATGTACGTGTACATCTGTGACACTCGTATTGCCAATGTTGATATCAATTAAACTTAATTCAACAGTTTCTAAGTCCCCTGTGTATTTCAGACAGTGGACCAGGAAGGAAGATCATGGCCACAGGTTCCAGGAAAACATGTTCACTGGTTTGTAGGTATTCCCAACTTTCAGGGTACAAAAATGTTCTCATTGGTAAGGACAGAGATCACATGATTCATTAGGTGCAATGGAAAAAAAAATACCATCACTGTTAACTTGCCCTACACCCACCGTAACCTTCCAGCACCTCGAGAAGCTCAAATACAATGAAAGAATAAGGAAGTGTGAAAGACATACATAACATGGATAGCTCTTTCAATATGAATCAATAGTACTGGGAATGTTCTGGGAGGATGGAAGTCTCCTCTCTGTATGATGGCTGGATTCCCTGACTGTTTGCCTTGTTATGGGTGAGCTTTGCCACTTGCTGGTTACCAGGAAGCACCTTGGCAGAGTCAGGCCATGATTCTAGCTCTAACTCTGACACTTAATGAGTGGACTAACTGGTCGCTTCAATTTCTAAATCTCAGTTTCCCTAGTTAGTAAAATGTGTGTAATAATAACGTAACTTCCACATTCTCAGAAAATATCATGAAGATGAAGGAGATAATGCTTGTAAGGTGACTTTCAGGTAACTTGATATGGAATCAGGCTTCAATACCTTGTTTGAAAATGTTGTTAATATTCCAAGAATATAGTATTTTCAAGGCTGAATTTTTGTTGTGGTTGTTGTTGTTTAGTTATTAAGCTATTATTGATTTTTTTCTTCCCTCCATCACATACATAATTTGGAGAACTCAAAGATGAACACGAATGATTCAGAACTTTGTGCCAAGGACTAGGCCAAAATAGACTGTTTTGAATACTAGACTGCAGAGTTTGCACACAACTATTTTTAAGCAGAGTAACATGAGCAAAATTTTGGTTTAAGTAACTAAACTAGCTGAGAATAACAAGATAAATACATTAATTAACTAGAGACAGGGAAACCCATGATGGAGACTGGTAAAATAATCTAGGTGTTAACTGGAGGGAAAAGGGAAGGCCCGAGAGAGCACTGTGACCTTGGACATACAGTTTGAAGAAATGTATGCAGAAAGTGTACCATTTACAATAACACCAAAAAAAAAAAAAACCCATGAAATATTTAGGGGAAAAAGACTAACAGAATATGAGGTCTGCATACTGAAAAGTACAACATACTGTGAAGGAAATCAAGGAAAGGTAAAATAAATGGAGACATACATCATGTTCATTTATTGGAAGGCTCGTTATTGTTAAGATATCAATTTATGCCAAGCTGATCTATAGTCCCAAAGCATTCCAAACAATGTCCCGCGGGATTTTTTTGTAGATATCAGCAAAGCTAATTTAAAAAATCTTTAAAAAGAAAAAAAAAATCTAGACTAACCAGAACAATCTTGAAAAAGGAAAGCAAAGTTGGAGGACTACCCTGTTTCAAGAATCACATAAACCTGCAGTAATCAAGAGAAATGGTATTAGCAAACGTTAGGCACACAGATCAATGCCATAGAAAAGAAGAGCCCAGAAATAGACACGTTTAAATGTTTAACTTTGCCAGGCAGAGTTTTGTCAAGGCTACAAAGGCAATTCAAGAGGGAAAATATAGCCTTTGCCACAAAGGGTGCCTGAACAACTGGATCTCTATATGTAAATAATATGAATCTTAACCATACCTTGCAGTTAGAGAAAATTAATCCAATTGGATTAGGGACTTAAATATGAAGCCTCAAATTATAAAACTTCCAGATGAAATATAGGAGGAAACATTTGAAACCTTGGTTAGGCAATGACTTGTTTCATATGACATTCAAAGCATACTGTAACAGGTAAAATAGATTTCATCAAAATTTTAAACGGAGAATAATACACTGAGGAGATTTTATAAAGTCAAATTGTAGGAGAAATATTTACAAATTATATTCAACAAAGAGCCTTACTAACACAGAGACATACATACACACACAAATGATGAAAGGTTGACATATACATACAAGAAAAGATAGCATTATTAGAGAAACACAAGTTTAAACCACCAAGAAGTATCATCACAAACCTATTAGAATAAATAACTAGAATTAAAAAGATCAATAATACCAAGGGGTGAAGAAGGTAACTGAAACTCTCATACATTTCTAGTGTGAAAACAAAGTTGTACAACTAGTTTGTAAAACAGCTTCACAGATAAACACGTATTTACCATATTATCTAAAAACACTATACATAATCTAAATGAAAATGTACGTATACACAAAAACCTTATGCCCGTATGTTATGTCTCTATACATAAACACACATACACACACATTTGGAATGCCCCCAAATACTTTTCAGCTGGTGAATAGATAAATTATGGTACATCCATTCAATGGAATTGTATGCAGCCATAGAAAAAAAAATGATACATGAATCAATGTGAATGATATGAATGTAGTATCCCAAGAGAAATTTCAGACGCAAAGGCTAATTATTTTACTTTCCGGAAAAGGCAACAGTATACAAATGGCAAATAGCTCAGTGGTTGCCAGTGAATTGATTACAAAGGGCAGCATGAGGCATTTCTGAGAGAATATGGAACATTTCTATGTTTTGATGTTTGTGATTGCTAGACAACTGTATGCCTAAACTGATGTCTAAGCTCATGGTCTACACTGTTAAGAAGTGTGGTAAAGATAAGACTAAAGTACCATAGCTACTAAATGAGACTTCAGTTTCAATAAATGGATTTTTCTGCATGAAAATAGACCTTGGAATGTAGGCTAGGGGGGCAAGGGATTAATAAAGGAGGGCAGGTTGAAGATGTTGGCAGAGGAAGAGGTAGGGGTGAGAACGTGGCCCCTTCGGAGATGGGAAGAGATGGAAGTTAGTCACTAAGGAAGGGAGAGGGTCCCTTTTCACTCAAGTAGGAATAAAAGGCCAGAGACGACAAGGAGACTGAAATAGTGATAGGGAGAGGACTGCGGGGGTTCAGATCGTCCGAACACTCTGTTTGTTCTTCTCTCTTTCAAAATAACTGCTGGGACTTCTCTTTTGGAACTTTTTTGTTTTGTTTTGTTTTGGTTTGGTTTCCTTGTTGTTTGTTTTTTAATTTTTATACTGGGCATCGAACCCAGGGCTTCACACTGAGCTACCTCCCCAGTCCTTTTTTATTTTGAGATAGGGTCTCACTAAACTCAAACTTGAAATCAATCGCCCTACTTTCTTTGATGGGTTTGCCCTCGCTCAGCTGTGTGCCCAAGCATGTATTAAACCAGCGCCCCCTTGTGGGCCCAGGGAAGAAACCTGCTTTTAAAACCTTTACAAACACAAAACCTTACATTCCTGATGTCCTGTAAAAGGCGGATGGAGCTGCTATTCTATCCATCGACCTTTTCGTTTCCCTGAGGTAACCAAGGTTTAGTCAAATGTCACCTTGAATAAATACTCAGGGATAATGTGAAAGCCGAAATGTTAATAATGAGAAAAAATAACGTTTGAGTGAATTCAACTTCCAGATGTGTTCATGTACCTTTTATTCAAACAAGACTTGCGCATGTGTCACTTTTGACACTGAAACAAAAAGGAAAAGGAAAAATCATTTTGAGACTGCTTCAACTATTCTTAAGCTGCGACTTAATGAGTGTCACTCATAAATCCATTTGTAAGGCTACTGACCACTGACAGGGAAGCTTTAGAAACCAATTCGCAGTGGCGTTTGGAATGGGAAGCTTGGGATACGGAGGTTAAACATAAGCAAGTTCGAAACAGTTTTTCATGAAAAGGGCTAAGAATTGATGAAATTTGACATATGTCATACAATGCTTGCCAATTAAATAAAAACCCTACAGAGACACTCATACAACTTCAATAGAAAAAAATAGCACATTTCCTAAGAAGGACTACAGCAAGAATCCTCATGATTTCCATTACCTCTAATAGGAATCAAGCAGCAAATCGCTGGCCTCCAGATTAGGTATTTGTTTCATAGCTGACATTTGTTTTTTCTCAATTGATATTTTAAAGTTATCACATAGAAAGAAAACTGTTTTGGGACTCTGATTAGCTCAGTGTTCTAGCCTTGACTTGTAGGACTACATCCTGAGACCAAATTAAGCCTTTTCCCTATACTGTTTTACAGCCATCTGGCAAGACAAAAAAATAATCAGGTAATTGCATGCTTTCATTTCTAAGCCATCCTGGGAAGAGAAAGTGTTATGGCAGAGCAGAGTGTGAATTTCCACACTCATAAGCAGTAAATAAAGAAATAGATTACTTCATAGCTTCCATTCTTAAATCAAAACAGAATGGCTTCACCTTTGGCTCACAACAATTTTTTTCATTCCACCAGAGTCGTTCCCATACGCTGAGCACTTACAGATCTGAAAATCATTCAGTACAGCAAAAGCGAATCTCAGGATGTGCCCAAATGTCTATGAGCGAGTTGACCACAAAGGCTGACAATCTGAAATCTGAAATTTTTGACAGTCTCAAAGCCACTGTGGCATTTATTTCTTGATTTGCCTCATGGAGGGACTAAAAAATCTATTGAGAAGTACTACAATGGGGGAATTGCTTCTTTGGCTGTTTGAATAGTGAAAAAGAATTAAGGTAAAATGCTTGATGGTTGAAGTGCTATTTGGTGGCTGCATGTATAAGACGGCAAATGTCTGAATGGAAACAAAAAAAAATCCAATAAATTTGGCTTATCCATTATCCAAATATGCAAAATTATAGATAACATTACTTCCTGATAATGTTTTTCTCAAGATCCATTGGAATTTCTTATAGAGAAACTACTTCATGATAAGAATATTATAGTTAAAATCAACTGGTATTATGAAATCATCCCTGAGACCAATGGCACAATTGGAAATAGTAAGGGATAGATATAGACATAAATTTAGGAATTGGCCATAGGGAACAGCTATGTAAGCAAATGAGTTCCCTAACTTTTGCAGCATAGAACAGAATGAACATAAGGTCAAGGCTAGCTGATTGGTATATGGGGATGATCAACAGCACTGCTTCATTATAGTCCACTATCAGTGTCTTCCAAATCATTATTATGCTGGCATGTTATGTACTGTTTGGTGTCCATCCTCCCTATCCCATCACTGTGAGTAGGCTCCACAAGTACAAGTGTTTTGTTTTGCTCCTATTGACACCCCAGTGCTTAGAGCTACACCGTTGATCACAATATTGTGGATGCTCTAGGAAAACACAGATAGCTGGAAAATAGCAAAGAGAAAAATACAAACAAAAGGCATAAGAAGAGAAACTGTAGGGAGAATTATAAGAAAGAGGGAGGCTATTTGCTGACAGGCCAAAGGACACAGGTCCTAGGAAGGAACTATATAGCAGGATAATGAATCAAAGAGGTTAAGTGGAGTCAGGAACTAGGTAGTGCATGTTATGAACAAGCCTCCTATGGAAATACGTCTGGAGGTGGACTGTGAGCTGCTGGCCCGCTACAAAATGTAATTCCTGGCGATTATAAACCCAGTTACAGTAAAGAATTAAAGAAACTGAGTTTAAACTAAGAGAAGACAATTTATTTAGAAGACAATTTATTTAAAAGTGGTGAAAAAGGGGGAAAGAGAAATTATAGCTAGCTACTCGAAGAGTAGGGAGCATTTGAAAGCAAAATACTCGTGGGCCATTCATTGTAGCCCCTTTTTATCGGGCCTTTTTCTCTATGTTGGCCCCTGGAGTCTGGCTGGCTCCTGGGCTTATCAATCATCTCTGCCTGGATTTCTCATAGCTGTGTGACTTTTCTTTGAGATTATGGATGGGTGGTTTAGGGCCAGTTTATGCAGATGTAAGGATCAGAAGGGGAAGTTTGTGTTCTTTATGTTAATCAGATTACCTAGGGCCTTCCCATTATCAGTCTCTGCCTTTGTCTCTTTTTTTTTTTTTTTGGTGCTGGGGATTGAACTCGGGTCCTTGTGCTTGCAAGGCAAGCACTTTAACCACTGAGCTAAATCCCCAGCCGCCTTTGTCTCTTTAACTGTTGGAATTTAGCTGCCTTTGGGTTTCTAACTATTGGATATAGCTGTCTAGCTTTTAGAGTCTGGCTGTAGAGGTCAAAATTGTTTATTAATTTTTAATAATGTCTAACAAGGCCTTTATCCTACCTTTTCCCTACCATGGGGACCCCTGTCCCTACAGAAAGATGTGCCCCCTAGCAGTCTTCCACAGCACCCATGTGTCTCTTTTGAGTTAAGGGAAAGGGTTTGATACGTTGCAATTTAAAAGACAGGAGGCATAATAGAGTATTAGAAGCTGCTAGCGTATATTTGTGTCTCAGAATATCACCTTTCCCCTTCCTTGTATGTTTTTAAAATGGCAACCTAAATGTGAACTATAACACGTGACGATATGTTTTACCAATTATTTGGAAAAGTCGCAAAAATTAAGATTAGTTATAGATATCAGAATTGAGATGTATCTTTTAACAGCACATTGGCTGTCCTGTGTTGATCAGGATGACATTAATGTGTTTTGTTGTCTGTGAATATTCACACTAAGGACAGAAAAATTGATCTGAGAGGCTAATAACAGCACAGAGAAAGCAACTTGAGATATAAATGTACTCTAGATACTCTACCAACAACCTACCACCTAATATTTCTGAGTTAAAATTACTATTCAAGGGCAGCCAGCCAGAGGAAATGCATGCATCAGAATTCTGTGGGGCTCTGGCTTGGGCTTGGGACCATTTAACTTTTTAATCAATAACTCATAAAACCTAATAGAAAGTATTGTCATTAAATATACATATGACCCAAATTAGGTCACTATGGTTCTATAGAATACCAGATGAAAAATAGCAAAGCGACCTTGTTAAATTGTCAAATAGGAAATGAGGATATATGTGAACAAGATGGAGTGGAGAGGATTGAAAGTAAAGGCACAACGTGTATGTATTTCAAAACAAAACAACAGGTACACAATGAACATATTCTATTATCTCCCAAAAATGATCAAAGAACTGTATTTCTTAATAAAAAGATCACATTAAATCCCAATTGAATAAGAATAAAGAGGAGTGAGGGAGGGGTGGAACATGTGATAGAGAGAATCCTTTCAATGCAAACTAGGCAGATAAAGGGCTGAGGGTCATAGAGTTGTACAAAATAAATACTAGCCAGTATTATAAAAGGTATCTCATGTATGTAAATACTACAATGATTGATATCAGTTTAAATGCTTCTGCAAAATGGTAGCTGTTGGGCTTAATACATAAGTAGGGATATGGGGGTGGTTGTCTTCTCAGTTTGTTAAATTCATACTAAGATTGAAGTCAGCCAGCTCTAGCAAGCTGTCTTTGCCACTCAAGCTGTGCAGCCGGTATGCTGAGATCTTCTGGAGTGAAGCCATCTTCTCACAGGTAAGTTTTCCTGTAGTTCCCTCCTCCCTCAGGCAATGCTGGCCACTGGGGTGGAGAATTCTCTCCTAATGTCGAAGCTCACAATTAAGTGAGAGAAAAAACTTAGTAAGAAGGAGTACTCCATGAAGGAAGGCAATCCTTAACATGTAGGGAACTAATCATTTGATCCAGTTGTTTTGCTACAAACACTTGAAGTTCCTGGTACCCTTTTGCTGATGAAATTATTATCCTGCCCCTTAACCATCTCTCCATTCCAACAACATGCCCAGCACGCCACAGTTACTCCCTGTCGCCCCCACCTGTCATCACTAGTAAGAGATGGAAGCCAAGTGAGCAGGTAGGGAATGAAGTGGAACGCAGGTGCCTGGAACACACACGAAGGTCACTGGAGTTGTGATTGCATCTTCTGTGTGTGGTGGACCAACTTGGAAAGTGCTCAAGAACACTGGGGTTTCTTTAAAATTATTTTTAATGGTATGATTATGAGTTTGGAAACTTGATCTGGAGAGGAAAAGAAAAATGAACTGCCTGTGCTGAATGAACAGAAGAGAATCTGTGTGTAGGAAGCTGACTAAGGGGGTTGCGTTTGTGGTGGATAGCTGCTCTACCATGTGCATTCGAGAATGCTTAAAATCCTTGCTCTGCAGCATGGTGGATTTACATTGAACATTAAGACTCTACTAAATGAACCATTTACCGAGACAACAAACTTAGCTTTAACATTTTTAAAGAAGACATTTCGGATTGTTTCAATTAAGTTACATCCAAGATATATGAAGGATGTGAGTCTTGCACTATCACTGGTGGAGAACCTCTTGGGAAGTACGTGTACATTTAACAGGGACAAAGAATCTTTAAGAGCTCGAGTATTTAGGGCCTTTCGACCAGCTGGATTTGATTCTTGTTTTCTCCCACTTCCAGAATTTTCTCTTGACCTTTGGAGTCATATTTAAAATACAGTCATAATTAAAACTGAAAGAAACTTTTACAGTCGAAAGAAAGGCTCCTAGGCATGATCGAGTGGAGATTTCCTCCTGACTTTGACCAGTCCAGAGGAAGAGAGGTGGAAGAGTTTTGAGTATCAGGAAAACTTTGCTTTGAATTCCAGATTAGTGAGTTAACTGGCTCTGAGACAACTTATTGATCAACCTTTCTGAGCCTAACATTTTTCTCACAGGTAAAATTAGGATAATAATGAAGTTTACTTTGCCGTGGTATTGACAGAATCAGTTAATTTAAGTAAAACTCTGGCCTACAGTTGGTCTACAAATTGTACCATTGATTTCTTCATCCATTATACCGTTGTTACCCACCCAGAGCTACAATGTACTGTATTGCATTGTGATATAGTATATATAGCAATGTTTACCTTGTAAAGAACCACAGAAGATATTGTTTGATGCCTACTTACAATGTTTCCAGAAGATATACAAGAAGCCCAGTTAAATTTGTATTTCAGTTGTGCAAGGAATTTTTTTTTCAGTATAAGTAGATACTAAAGTGCTAAAGTACATATTTATACTAAAAATACATGAGTATTGCATAGTACATACTGGTATTTTAAAATGTATGTATACTTAGCAGGATGTGGAGGGTCATGCCTGTAATCACAGCACTCTGAGGAGGTAGAGGCATGAGGATGATAAATTCAAGCCCAGCTTAAGCAACTTAGCAATACTGTGTCTCAAAATGAGAAAATTAAAAAATGAGGACTGAGAATGTGGCCCAGTGTGAAAGCCTTGAGTACAATCCCCAGTATCAAACACTGTTTATCTGAAATTTAAATTTCAAATCAAATTTAGCTGGGGGAATGGCATTTTTATTTGCTAAATCTGGCCTAGCTACTCACTTAGCATCTCTTCCTTATTTATCTTTTTCTAACAGCATATAGGGTTTTATTGTACTAATGAAATTTCCACTGTAATAGTTGACTCCTCCGCCTGATTGAAATTTTTGTAAAGTGCTACTAAAAATATGGCTCTGGAGTCCACAAACAATTATATAAATAATAATTTAGGAATCTGATTAGTCCAGCTGCCTTTTGAGTTTTCCAAGTAATAAATGAAGTATGAAATCATAAAAACAGATTCAGTGGCTAAATCAGAAAAATAAAGCCAGCCCCCATTTTTTTTTTTTTTTTTTGCCAAATAGCACTATTAAACATTGTCCCCAGAGAGGACACTATGGACACACCTGAAGGTCATCTATCTTTGGAATTTAACCTTACAGAAAATTGTAAATTCCTTTTGTTAGCCAATCGTGACAGTATTCACCTGTAATGCCAGCACCCTACGAGGCTGAGGCAGAAGGATTACCAGTTCAAGCCGAGCCTATTTAAATCAGTGACTTATCAAGATCCTTTCTCAAAACTAAAAATAAAAAAGAACTGTGGAAGTAGCTCAGTGTGAAGGCCCTGGGTGCAATTCCCAGTGCCGCACACACACAAAATGTCTTTTATTATTTACACCAAAGTTAGGTTTTTTTTATTACTTGCAACATCCATTCTAATTAATAAAAGATACATTTTCCCTTAGTTTTTGCGTTTGCTTTTTTGTTTTGCCCCTTAGTGAATACTGGCTTACTTGCTAACTATAATTCTGAGTATGTTCAGTAAAATTCAGAAAGCCAAAAAGTCCTGTTTATATATAGTGGCCCTTGCTGCCTGAATGTAGATCTCAGACTTTTTAAAAAGATAATGTCTTCCAACCCCTGATTTTAATAACTGCTTTGAAAATAAAAAGCTTGGGATAAAAATTCTCCCTTCTGATTCAGCAAACACATTTCGAGTAGCATTATATCTAGCACTATGATCCATGTTTTTTCATCAAGGCATCTAAGTATGAGTCAGCGTTCCCATTGCTGGACAAACTGCCTGACACTTTCAACTTAAAGGAAGAGGAACTTACTTTGGCTCACAGTTTCAAAGGATTCAATCCACTGTTGGTTGGCTCCAAGGCAGGAACATTGTGGTGACAGGGCTTGGTGGAGCAAAGCTGATCGTTTCATAGACGCTGGGAAGCAGAGCACAGGGGAAGAGCACCAGGGAGCAATAAACCCCAAAGATCCGCCCTCAGTGACCCACCTCCCACTGGGCCCTGTAGCCTAACAGCACATTCAGCTGTGAGCATACACAGATTCATTCACTGATGAGTATAGTGCCCCATAATCCAACCATCTCTCTGGGACTCTTTCAGTCCAGTCAAGTTAAAATTAAGGGTCACGAGTCTGAACGTTGAAAACATCTAACCAGTGGAATTGTTCAGAAATAACTTTTAAATGGATATCCATTTAAAAAGTCCCATGTTGAAATATTTGGAAATAACAGGGGAGTGTTTTGGTGGACTGAAATCCCAGCTCGGGGTTGCCCTGTAGCCTCGTCAACGCCGAGGTGGCAATCAGAAAGAGGTCATCACTTGGTGAGCTTTCAAGTGTGTGTTTACTGCCTTAGCTTTCAGCTGTCTCATGTTTCTGATGAAAGCTCCTTTAAAGTGTTGCTTTCCAATCACACAGACATGTATTACATGGGTTATTTCTTAGTACAAAATTAAGAAATTAATGTAGATAAAGAAATACCTGGAGAATGTACCTAGTGGAAAGAGCAAGTCTTCTCCTGATTGCTCGGCTGCAACGGGGATAAGATACCTCAGCTCAAAGAATAGTGTTGATTTGGACAAAGATGGATTTTAGACTATTGCAGTAAATTGCCTTCCACTGGAAACAGCTGTTAGTCACCCCTCATTATCTTTAGGGTAATCGGTTCCAGAATCACTTGTGAATATTAAAATCTGGGGATACTCAAGTCCTTTCTTTACGTAAAATGGCATACCTATGTTTATAGCAGCATAATTTATAGTAGCTAAATCTTGAAAGCAGCCTATATGTCCATTAACAGATGAACGGATAAAGAAAGTGTACTTATACACAGTGCAGTACAACTCTGCCATAAAGAAAAACTCGAGGGGTTGGGGATTTAGCTCAGTAGTAGAGCACTTGCCTAGCAAGCACAAGGCCCTGAGTTCAATACCCAGCAGCCCCCCCATAAAGAAAGAAAAATTTAAGTCATTTGTAAGAAAACAAATATACCGGAGACCATAATTTTACGTGAAATAACTCAGACACACAGCTTAGATATCACGTGGTTTCTCTTGTATGAGAAAGCCAAATTATAAGCAAAGCAAAATAAAAGGTAATAGGAAGTAGGGAGACAGATCTTTCTCAAATGGGAAGAGGATCAAGAGATGGAGGGAGGGGGAGAAGGGGAGGAAAAGGATGTGAAAAAAGGAATTAAGATGTATTATGTACATGTATCAACATGGAGTGTAAACATTATGTACTGCAAACATGTACTAATGAAACATAAAAAATAAAATGACATAGTGTTTTCATAGAACCTACACACATATGCTTATATACTTTAATCTCTAGATTGCTTATAATACCTAATACAATGTAAATGCTACTTAAATAGTTGCCATACTATATTGTATAGAGGATAAACAATGACAAGAAGAAAAGTTTATACATGATTGGTACAGGTGTTACCATCATAACTACATTTTTACCACCTACATGCATTTTTTTTTTTTTTTGTGGTGCCAGGGATCGAACTCAGGCACTTGTGCTTGCAAGGCAAGCACTCTAATCACTGAGCTAAATCCCCAGCCTTGCATTTTTGATCCATGGTTGACTAAATCCAAGAACACAGAAGCCACAGATATAGAGGGATGACCATGTTAATAATAAAAATAAGAACAGTTATTACTACCTGGGCTGTCACTGTCCTCCAAAACTCATCTTCTCTTTCTGTGTACAGTGGTCAACTCTGTCCCTATATTGTGGGTGAACATTTTTCTGAGTCCAGAGTCTTCTTTTTAATGCTATTTTTTTTAGCCAGCACACTATCCAAGTTCTCAACTCTGTAGGTGCTTTATTTTTTATGCAACTGTACACTTTTTCCCATAAGCTTTTTGCTCCTGATTCTCCTGGTAGATCCAGCTAAAAGAGAGAAGCAGTACCCATGCCACACCCTGAATGCTGTGCTGCTTTGAAGTTTTCTCCATCAGATTAATTAGTCTGCCACTCTTAATCTCAGCCTTGTTCCCAATCGAAACCTTCCAAGCTTGTCTTTTGTTCTATATGTCACCTTGGAAAAAGCTACCTGCCCTTTTAATTATCCAGTTTTTTAGTAAATGAAATGGAGGCACTGGGCTAGACTGGTGACTCTCAGAGAAGAGCCTGGAAAATTGATGGTTCTTTTTCAGGCATTCTGTGAAGTCAGTACTATTTTCAAGGGATACTAAGGTATTACTTGCTTTTGTACTCACTCTCTCCTCAGTGTTAAATGGCCATTGGCACATGACAGTGTCATCATTTTGAATGTGTACTTATATATTCTTACATTGACATATTTTCTTTTTAACCTCTACTAATCTAAAATGCTGATATATAGAACCCACTTAGAACCTAATAGGGATCTAAAGAATTTTAAGAAGTAAGGCAGGTTCCTGAAACCAAAATGCTAGAGAACTGTTAGACTTCATTGCCTCTGCCTCTGTGGTTTCTAACTGCTACTGTTGGAGTTAAAATGTACAATTTTCAAAAGTAATAGTGATAGTATAAATTAGATACTTAAAGACTTTTTAAAAATTCCTACTTGGTGAATAAAAATCTATGTCAAAATAAAAATCTATGACCCTTTGTCAGTTTCTCCATTAAGAATAATTATACTGCTAGTTTTTTTGTAGGTAGTCTGATGGACCTTTTTGTAATCAATTATTATTCAGATAGAAAAAATACTGCTTTCAATGTAGATTATTATCACTCAAATGAGTCTAAAGTGATAGTCTATTCAACTCTCTCATTATATGCTTGAATTGTCTGTGTTTATCTGTGTTTTTTGGAGAGTAGAACCCATCCCTGTATATTAGGCAAGTACTCTACCACTAAATTACACCCTGAGCTCTATTCTTAGAACTTTTACATAGAGTTTGTACTCAGTTGGAAACCTAACTGGTAACAGCATATTTTAACAATACCCCAGTATTAAGTACTATCCCATTTTGTCTTTACCAGGGCTTTCTTTGGTTTCTCACAATAGATTTCAAATCAGACTCTTTCTCAAGCATCATTTTAAGTAAGGTGTTAGAAAGAACTGATCAATTGAAACTCTTCCAGTAGACTCTCAAAAACAGTTGTTGACAAACTCCAACCAGCAAATGTACACCTCAATCAATAGCTCTCTTTGGAGTGCTATATGACTTTGACAGATTATTTCTGCGTAAGTTTTAAAATTGAAAGTTCACTTTTCAGTGTGAATAGGAATTTTTATGCTTAATTTAAAAAGCTACAACCCAAGATGATATCAATGAATATTTTCTTTCCCAATCGATTACATGGTAAAATAGGATTATCGTGTCCACTTGATCAGTGTAAAAGCTATACCACTAAATCATAGATCAGCTAATTAATTGCTTCTGAAGCACTTTAGCACTTTTTTGCTGAACAATGCTCTTGTTTTAACTCTCAAACTCTCTCTTTAATTTGATTTCTAATATGTGGTGCTTTTTCTCTTGATTTTTAAAAGAACTTCTTTTTATTCTTCTCCATTACCTCATGCTTTTTCCTCTTTGTTGGACTGAGTGACATGGGACCTTGAATTCAGGATGAAAAAAAATGTAATTGAGCCCAGGGAACTAACCACAGGAAAATCTGAGTTCAAAATCTGGCAGCATCTCCCTTTTATTATCAAACCTTGGAGTTTCATAATCGAGACAATGTATATTGTTATAATATTGCACGGAGACGTTGTAAAGATTACCAAGCAATGTTTCTTTTGGCAAAACTAATCTAAAGCGCTAGACAGAGAGAAACGCTTTTCCAAATGCATTCCACTGGTGTGAGGGCAGAAGTTCTGGGGAGCAACTCTCTCCCAAAATGCCAATCAAGTCAACAACAGCAGAAACCAGGCAATTAGAAGCATGCCTTTTTCTCTGGTAGGAAGTTGTAATTAACCTAATTTCTTTTGGAGGGAGTCTGAGGGCCTGTCTATAGCCTAGGAAGTAGAACCTGTTCTTCTTGCTGTGATTTGACTTCATTCTGATATTGGTTTCAAAGGTAGTGAAAGCAGCAGGGAGCAGGTCTTAGATCTGAATACCCACACTCCTCCATTACACTGACTGGCTTTTCATTCACTCTCTGGGAAAGTACTAGTCAGTAGTTTTCAGCTCAGAAACCCTTTGATCACCACACAGCCCTATTATGCGCCTGTGGAAGAACCTTCACAATAGTGGCATCTCATTCTATAGCAGGGCTTCTCAGCCTCAGCACTCTTGACATTTAGGGTGGCATAATGCTTTGCTTGGGGGTGGGAACTGTCCTGTGGATTGTGGGATGTTAAGAGCAACCCCAGTCTCCACCCAGTAGATGTCAATAGCAGGCCTGCTCCAAAATGGTAACAACCGAGCATGTCTCCAAATAATGAGAAACATTCCTTGGAAGACAAAAGAACTACCAGTGTACAAAGTGGTAAAACGCTGAAATCAAAAGGAACTCTACATATCACATAGTTCTGTTTTTCATAAGTTATACCCAGTTGACCACTCATGGCATACTTGATGATTTCAGGTCAGGCAACATTAAATGACATTGAATTACATAGTAGTAAAAGATAATCTTTCAATTATTTTTCAGGTGTTCTCTTTAATCGAGGATAAATCCTCCACTTGCTACCAGAGCATCGTTATCAGCTCCTAATATTTGCATATGGTAAATATTTACTTACGATAGAGACCACAAAAATTGAAGCCTCAGAGGCAGAACCTTCAGTAGAACATTAGCAGGACATTCCTATTCTTTAGGAACATTGTTTTATTTTTACGGTATTTATTTTTAAGATAAATGGTACTAGTTCTCCATCTGCCCTATGGATATACATTTTTAAAAGATTAATATATTTAGTACTCACATTGGAAAATATTTACCTAAGTCTCAGCAATTCCACTCCTACAAATGTATCCAACACAAATATATAACTGTAAAATCCATGAAAAACGCATAACAATTGCTTCAGCACCCTGATTTATAATGGTCTCAACTCGTTATCCAAATATCCATCAACAAATATGCCGCGTAGACTCGCACAATAGAATTAACTCAGCAATAAAATGAATGAGGACTACAACAATGTGGTTGAATCTCAAAAACAAAATATTGATTGAAAGAAGCCAGACAAAAGGGGCCAGACAATAGTACAGTGTAGGATTTCACGAAACTCCAAAGCAGACACAACCATCACATTCTGTCAGAAGTCAGGAGAGGGTTTGCCCTCTTTGAGGAAGGGCTAGAAAGGGCCTGGGGGTTCTTCCGAGGGGCTGGTAAGGTTCTGCCTCTTGAACTGATAGCGTGGACGTGTTCATTTCATGAAGTAATCCAGCATATATACTTACACACCTTTATATACACCTTTATATCATATACTTCCATTAAATTTCAAAATAATAAGTAAAATAGTAAGTAGATGGAAAGAAAAACATTAAGCAATATTGAGTGAATATTTAAGCAGATGGTGTGTCAAATAAAAAAACACACACTTGTCAATGTGGTTTGTAAACAACTGGAGTTGGGGAAACCTGATTTTGTACGACCTCTTTGTGCTAAAGACGGGACACCTAGAGCAAGCAAAAGGAGAGACTGGTGAGAACACACGCCGACAGTAGTCAGTGATTCTAACTGTGAGGAAAGCCCCCACTCCCAACCCACTGCCTTTTCTTCTTTTGCCCGTATTTTTCATTAGTGCACATGGTTATACAGATTAATGGATTTCATGTTTGCAGATTTGCACATGCACATAATATGCTTTAATCACTTCTCCCTCATCACCTCCCTTGTCCCACTCTCAACCCTACTTTTGCATGGGGGGGGTGTCAATGTATATATTTTGATCATATTCATGCCCCTATTACCTCACACCTCCTTTTCTAATGAAACAGGCTCTGTGCCAATTTCCTGTCACCTGGACTAAACCTCAATTTCTGGTATCCTCTTTTTTCTACTTTCACACTCATCCATGTCCTGTGCATACATCAGCACCTTGGATTTGGCAGGCCTGAAATGCTGATAGGAAGAAATGCATGTTCTTTGCCCATCTGGGTAGTTATGGGTCTGGGGCAGCCACCTGACCTCCTGCCCTTGGCTATGGCAGTCCCTGAAGTTATACTATTGGTTGAAATGAACAAGCCAAGCAAGCTGAGAGGGCTCCCAACCACACCCAGTCCCCGTCTTGCAGTGGCTGAAGCCTCACTGATCATTCCTAAAACTTGATATTATTTCCAAATCATTTCACAGCATTTCCGTGTGTCACTGTTTAATACGAAAGCACAAGGCCCACCACCGATGTTGAAAGGGAAGGGGAAAGTGAAAGAACTTTTCTCTTTCTAGAAGAACTCATCGGTCCGAGAAAGCCCTGGCGGCCACACTGGGCAGCAGCCTTCCACCCCTGAGTGGCAGCAGGCTCTGGCGGCCTGCTGACAGTGCTGCTCCTGAGCTCACTTTGCTGTGGTGAAGAGGAGCGGGTGCTGGCTTGGCATGCTGGGCTTTTAGGGAGGCCAAACCCGTGTTCTACTTATCCTACAGGCCTGTTATAGGAAACAAAAGACAGAAAGTGATAAGGTCTTAGAAAATGTAAAGTTTCTGATTTCCTCTCCCAGATAGCTTACTGGCCCTAGTGAACATTTCCTTGTGATGAGAAATTCAGAATTTACCAGGTTCACAGCTACTCTATTGCTAGTGCGATTCTTCTTCCAGATGGAGAAAAACACTTTGCTGTGGTTTACACCACGATAAGCAATGTCGCCTTCTGGCAGTTCAGCCGGCTCCAGTGCAGAACTGGGCGTTATGAAAATTTCAAGGTACATACTATAAAGTGGTTTCATAGTGGGATTAGAGATTATGCAGATGATGCACTGAACGGTGGGGCTAATATGAAGAGCTACCGAAACTCTTTGCATACTAAATCAGAATGAAAATAATGTTGATCTTTGCCTTGCTGGGCACTGAGATTTGGCTTTTCAAAGTGATTTTTGAGCCTAACTGGGAAGATTTTCTTTTTTTTTTTTTCACACACCACAATCCTCTCAAGAGTAAAGGCTTAATCACTGTCTTGTCAGTGTGTTTGGGGACAATGAAAGGCCCTTGTTTTTACTTACCTGTGACAGTTACACGGGCCTGAAAGAACAGGAAAAGCCTTCATAGTGAGAAATGAGACAGGGAAGAGACCCAGCATTTGCGAGTTTACAAGTTGTTGGACTTCAAATGGCACGAGAGGAAGCCCTTCAGGCTGGAAGTTGACATGCCGTTCTGTAGCCCTTGCCTGACCTTCTCCAAACATCAGCTCAGACACAAAAGACACTGTGCTTCAAATGACTGTTTTACCTCCAGGCTTGTAAGTGTATCACCTTCCTGAACATCTCTACCACATCCACTCCCGTCAGGAAGGAAGACTTTTTAATTCGCTAAGCTCAAAGCCTGCGATGATCTTCGCAGTGACCTTGAGGGATTCAGCACCCTTTGGTACTTCCCAATTATAGATTAATTTCTATTGTTTAGTCCAGAAGAAAAAAGACCTGTCAAAGAACTATGAGTTCCTGTAAGTTTTCCCTATAGGCTAAGTCAGTTTTAATTTTTTTGCAGATGACTTGGTTTGTGATTGATATTTTGATGAGACTTGCAGGACACAAGAGGCTTTTTAAAACCCTACTAGAAAAATCATGCAAAAAATCATTAGCCATGAATATATTTGGCTCCATGTAATGACTACAAAATTGTTAGAAAAAAAAGTAGAAGTTACACTGTTCTATTTTGTTAACTAAACCAGGAGAAATAGGACCAAAGACTGGATTTGAGGACTGGCTTCAAATAGTTTCCTATAATGAAAACTGGGATGAGAGAAACAATCTAAATGCAGTGAGTACCACCTTTGATTTAAACAAAACCTTTGGAAGCTCTGAGAGAGAGAGAGAGAGAGAGAGAGGGTACTTTTCCTTACCTTGTTTTCCATTTTAAAAATACCTTTTCTCACTTAGGCTTCATGAGACATTGTCAAGAGGTTATTGAAAAATTTGTTATAGAAGCCATCTAAGACATTTTCTTTCCCAGCAACAAAAGAAAACCCCAAGCGTTTATCAAAGATATCATTCAAGAACAGAGTTGCTGGGAGATTAATTTGGAGATATTTTTTACAGTTCTGTTTCTTGACATTAAATTGAAATAGAAAAAGTTCTTTGGGAATGCTCATCACATCATGTACTTATGCCTATCTTCAGTGCTTTTCAGCCTCTGTAACCCTCGGATGTTGAGGTGTGTGTGTGTTTGTGTGCGTGTGTGTGTGTGTTCTCATTGAGGTAAAATTTATATAACAAAAAATTTAGCCATTTTAAGGTGCACAACTCAGTGGGGTTCTTTAGTATATTCACAATATGTGTAACTATTGCCTCTGGTTCTGAAACATCACCCCCAAAAGCAACCCTGAGCCCATTAGCAGACACTTCCCATTGCCCATCTCCTCCGCCCCCTCACGGCCACTGATCTGCTGGTCTCTATGGGTTCGCCCATTCTGGATATTTCAAACAAATAGTGTCATTTTTGCCAACTTCCTTCCCTTAGCATTTTCTTTCAAAGTTCATCCTGGCTATAGCATGTTTTAATAGTCCCATTCCTTTAATTTAATTCTGTTGTATGGATACACTACATTTTGTTTAGTCTTTCATCTGCTGATGGAGGTTTTAGTCATTTCCGTCACAGGGCTATTGTAAGTAGGGCTTCTTTGAACATTTGTGTGTAAGTCTTAGAATATCTGTATCCAAAAATACTCCTAGGCGTGAAAGCCGTGGGTCATAGGAGAATGCTAGGTTTAACTTTCTGAGAAACTACAATATTTTGTATAGCATATGCTCATTTACTTGTATGTCTGCAAATCTATCTTAACTAACATCTTTTGAACAGGACTGAAGTTCAAAACTAGTCCTGTTCAAAACTAGGCCTGGCAGGACAAAGCTTTAGGGGATCTGGTCTTCTTGACTCTTTTCAGAGTTGAGTGGAAGTAGCAGCAATGACTTGTTCCATTTGGAAACACTATCAGAGGAGGGGTTTTGATATGGGAATTTGTTTGTCCTGCTTCATAAACCAACCTAATCTCCATAAGGGAAGACATTCTGCCATACCTGGGAAGTGTTAAATACAGAAACAACTTACTACTATGTGTCCTTTTAAGCCCTAGCTCTAGAGTTAAAAATCTGCCTCCTTCCCGCGAATTCATGCAAAGCAGCAAGGAGAGTTTTAAATCAAAAGCATCAAGCCCCTCAGCTCATTGCCATTTCCAAGATCTCTGTTTTCTTGTGGTATCTTGCAGTGTGAGCTGAGTATTCTTACTTCTTCATGTGTCTGGGGACTGGTCCCTGAGCTTCCAAGAGATGGGGAGTAGTTTTCCAGGTGGGCCTGCAGAGAGGAATTCCAGCAAAGAAAACAGCACACAGAAAAGCACAGATAGCACCAACAGTGAGCATGGCAAGGACTCCCGAGAAGAGTGGAGAGTGTATGCAGCAGTCTTGCCGGGAAGTGGAGCCGGCAAATCAGAAGCTGTCGAGTGGTAGTAAGGAGGTGCTTAAGATTCCACAGGAGACAGGAATTGCCTCTTCCAGTGATTCTTTCTTTTTCTTTTGGTGGGCGGGAGGATGGGACACTGGGGACTGAACCCAGGACCTCACATCTGCCAGGCACGTGCTCTGCCCCTGAGCCACACCCCCAGCCCGGAAGGTTCTCTATCAGTCTCATAATATGGATTTCTAAGCCAAAGTTGAAAAGGCAAGCTCCTTTGCCTAAAAACTGAACAGACATCTCTGAACCCTGTAAACTTTTCCAATTCATAGATGGATACATAAAAACATGAGACATTTTTGGAGAGTCATCCAAACCATTGTTTAAATTTTGATACCCTACTTGTTTTTACTCAGTGTTTCCTCAAGGCTTCCAAGTTCTCCAAAATTAATAAATAAAGAGAATCGTTCAGCCGTTTCTATGAGTTGCTACATTAAAAAGATGTCTCCAATCTTACTTTGCAGATGGTTGTTGATACAAATACTCTCTAACTCTTTGAATGCTCAGCTGGAGTTCCCTATTAAATGTAGAGTTAAAGAATTTGGTGTCTCATGACTTCAAGTCATAATGACTTCTTCTTCATATGACTTCATCATTTGTCAAGGAGATAGCTTGCTCTTGGAACTGTCTTTTGGTTCCCAAATTTGAAAGGATGAGACTCTCATCTACCACTTGATTCCTTCAGAAAAGGCCTGGTGAGGCTTCTAGTGGCTGTGACGTCCTCAGAGAATTCTCCAAATAGTTAACTTATGATCCTAGACATATCAGAAATCAGAGTCTGATTTCTTGACCAATATATTTAAGAGTTATTTCTTTTTCTCTATTAGCTGATAGATCATCTTGGTACTGATATATTCTATGTCATCTATGCTTCCATTTTACGCTTATATAATAAAGTCTTCGAAATTTTTGTCTCAACATTTTCCCCTATCACTGAGTAATATTACTCATGAGGCCAGTATTTCTGATGTCACTTCTTTTTCCTTTAATCTAAAAATGGGGTTGGGGGTTTAGCTCAGTGGTGGAGTGCTTGCCTAGCTAGTGCAAGGCCCTGAGTTCGATCCCCAGTACTGTGCCCTCCCAAAAAAGAGAGAGAGTATATATTTAGAACTGTGTTTCTGACAGTTTGAATAGTCGTAGATGTTATGAGAAAGGGATTGAAATGGACTTATCTGTTCCTAAATCCTGTGGAAAAGCCAACATAATGGCTTTTGTGCTGTTCCTGGAGGTACAAGGTTGAGCTAGGGCAGAAGCCAAGACTGAAGACAAACTCAAGCAGCGACACTGAGGTCACCAAACAGCCACTGCCAGGCTTTCTGGAAGGAACTTAGTTAATTCAGTTACAGAATCAACCACATTCTTTTCTCAGCTAGGCTCAAATTGCGGTGTGGTTGACATAAAGAAGGTATTGAGAATCCCACTCTAGGGTTATGACCCATGTTATCATCTGTTTAAAAGCATAATTAAGGGGTTGATGATATAATCCCAGCACTCTGGGAGGCTGAGACAGGAGAATCACAAGTTTAAGTCCTGTCTGATCAATTTAGCAACTTAGCAAGATGGTCTCAAAAAAAAAAAAAAATTTAAGGTGTGGGAATGTAGCTCATACAAAAGCCTTTCTTGAAAAGAAAGAGAAGAAAAGAAAATATTAGAAAAGAAGGAAGGAAGGAAGGAAAAGAAGAAAAGAAAGAAAAGAAGGAAAGGGAGAAAGAAAGGGTTTGGTTGTGTGTGCGACTAGAGGAACTTCCGCTCCAAGGAGAGCGCCTCTGCCTAGACACATCAGCACTGAGCTCCTCTACAAACGCCAAGCCAGGTCCTCATGCTTAGCCTGATTTGGATGTCAGACAGTCTCCTTTTATTTTACGGGGGTCATAGATTCTGTTTTGCTTTCCATGCTTTTTCCTGAAAGTGTGCCATAGCGTTACTATACCTTTCCCCAAAGCGAGTTAAATGTGCTGAGCATTAGAATACCAGAGGGCGGTTCCCATAGCAGCCAGAACCACACGGAAGCAAACAATAAAATACCAACACTGTTCTCAAACCCAGAGGAGAGCGATGGTCACTAAAGTGAATCGAGGGCATATTCAAAATGCTGTGCCTTTCTGAAGTTGACATTTGTTTACCCAAACTGCAAAAGTTGTACCTCTTTCTCTTTAGGTGACTTCAGTAAGTGAATGTCCAGCCACCCAGACTTCTATGAAAGGACTCCTTAAGTTTCCTCTCGTGCGCGCAGCTACGGCTGCAATGACGTTATGTGGTGGACTCACATACAAGACCTTTTTGTGGACTTTCAAAGTAAAGCCAGATGTTAGCTGCTGCTTCCACAGAGACTAAATGAGGTTTCAGGTAAATCAGATATATGCATGATTATAAAATTGCATGGTCCATTTCATTGAAATCTGCACTGGTGCAGAACATGATCTCCACGGTACAGCCTTAAAATGTTGAGCTGGGGATTTACCTGGAAATATTTTCAACTTACATATAATCATATTTGGGTGAAATAATTATAGGGACCCACCAGCTTTTAAATATTTACCTTTGGAACAAGGAAACAGAAAAAAAAATACATGTTCTTAGAAATATAACCAAAAGAATTTTATTGATCTTGTGTAAATAAGACCCAGAAGACACTAATGGGGTGCTAGGAGATAAATAAGAAAATTTCTGAACTGATATATTTGCATGCACAATGTGAGACAAATCTTAGGGTTTAAGAGAATGAGCTTAGCCTATTTTGTGTTGCTATAACAAAATACAAGGTGCTGGAGGTCGTATAAAGAACAGAAGCTTATTTTGCTCATAGTTCTGGAAGCTAGATGGGGCAGCCACTTCTGGCATGGGTTCCATGCTGTGTGATAACATGGAGGAAGGCATCATGGTGTGGGGAGCTGACATCATGAATATAAATGAGATTTATATTCATTATCTCTTTTCAACTTCAAAAGTCCTTTAAGAGGTCAATACTATTATTGTCTGATTAGAACTGAAGAAACTGCAGTAGAGATAGTTTAATTGCCAAGTACCTTCATAGGATTGTCCCATGGGCTAAGTGGTCACTATAGTGTCTTATATATGTCAGTGCTTCGTAAATAATACCTATGGGAGGGTTGGATATTTTGTATAATGTTTATCACTTACAACTATCTTTTATTTTGTGATGGAGTTTTAAATATTTTTTCTTCTCATTTTCAAACCTGAAATGTTAAGTCTCAGAAACTGATCTCCTTTTACCCACAAGAAGCAAATGATAGATCTGCCCCAAAAAAGGCTTTCTTATGTTAATTTTTCTCTGCCTGAAGTTACCATTAAAAGCCAAAAGACAGTTTTATTATCTAAAAGTTGCTTTTATGTTATTCTAAAATTTGTTGTCTCACCTCCAAGCCCTACAAGCTTTTTTTTTTTTTAACCCTTTTCTATGTTTTGGGGGAGGCATTTCACCACTGGTTTACAAAGACTTACTCTCTTTCTTATAGTGGGATAAGTATAGACAGGGCAAAATTTCTCTAGGGAGAATTTCTTCCATGCAAAGGAAAGCCTAAAAATAAATCTAAATAATCCAAACATCCATGAGCGCTTCAAAAGTAAATATTATGATCCCCATATTTATGTATATACAATGATATATATATTTTCTGAAGGTTGGACAAGGTGTACTTTCATAAAATGAAGGTATACAGGGCCATGATATAGTGAAAATTTTCATAAGCCTTAGGTTTCTGCCAGATAAAATAAAAATGAGTTGATTGGGATATAATTCCTTATAATGCAGCACCATCAAGAAATAAGTTGGAAGATCTTGTAGTGAAGTGAGGTCCAAAACAGATAATCACAGACTTATTACACAAATAATAACGTCCTTCATATTGTGGCTGTGGGCCATGAGTCTTGATTCATTTCTCTGACAAGGAAGATGAATGTGTACTGACCTCTCTCACAATCTTGCCCAGACCACCCTAGGGCAAGAGATAGGAATTTATGGACAATGAGTGAGGGTTGAGTGCAATCTGGCACATGAATGAGGGGCACACTTTACAGGTCCAAATCATATCTGGTGATATTGACATATATGTCTAATATGTATTCGTGGGAAACTGTGAATCCTACACAACCTTATTTCTAGAGTTCCAAACTATATTTCATTTACCTTCTTTGACTTCACAATTGTAAGAAGGTAGTTCTTGTCATGCAGCAGTTTTGAGCTGAGACATTGTAAGTGATTGTATATACAAAAGTCACCTGCTAGCTCAACGTAGCTATCTAAAGTCTGAAAGTATATTAGAGTATATAAAAAGTCAATACATAATCAAAATTCACTGTCTAAAACTGGCAATGCTCAATTCACATAGATATAAGATTTTAAATATTTTTTGCTTTACAAATGGATTCCATTTCCATTGAGTGTTGGTAAATGTTTCTTAGATGAAGGTATAGGCTCTTATTGTCAAAGCAATATTTAAATAAACCTTCTGTGACTATAGAGTCTACTTACTGACACCAATCACCAAGTATTTAGAGAATCCAGGCTTCCTAATAGTTTTAAAGTCTACATTTAGACATTATATTCCTGAAAGACGTCCAATACATTTGCCAAATATGTTCTACCCTCATAATATTTGAACACATTTAAAGGAAATCTAATCCATATGTTTCTGACTCATTTACATTTGAATCATGAAGGTATTATTTTCTAAGAGCCTTTTAATGTCCAACAGCTCTTTTTTTTGCCTATAAAATATATATTTTTAGGACTTCCCTCCTTAAAAAAAATCAACTTTAGGTGAATTAACATGCCAGATAGGTACATTTCTAGTTCAAAGTTCCTGTTGTTGAGTACATCCACAATTTGGCAGTGTGCTTCTTACATGTTCCCTATTTGTTATGTTAACTTCAGAAGCATGCCAATTTTTCATTCTTTTACTATATAATTATTAACTTTACTGCCTTTGTGGTTCCTCTTAATTCATTCCACACGTTAAGTATCCTCTGGAGACTTTTATTTTTCAAGTATCTTTAAGCTTAGGTCATTTGGGGCTTAAGGAGTAAAAGAAGTGTGGCGGGGGACAATTTTGCTTTTCTTGGAATATAATTTTTCAGCAAATAATTTCTCAACAGGCATATACACTGTGTGATCCATGTCCAGCTCTGAATTCTTTTACTTCATTTTGAAAACAAACAAATAAAATGCCAGACAGTACAATCATTCTAGGAAAATCCTTCAAGGACGCCAACAGATATTAATGAAGTCCTTGAATTTAAGGTGATTTGAATAGGAATCCGCTGTTTCCAACATGCTCATGTACAAAGAGGACTGAAAGACTGGAACCTCAAAAACACTAGTATTATACGTTACTCTGCAACAGCCAAGAGCTTTTATTTTTTTAGCAAATATTATTTTTTCACTTTCTCCAAAAAGTTCATCTTGTTTAATGCATTTCAGCAATGGCCATAGATATGCTTGTATTTCTTGCTGAAAATATTTGTATTAATTGCTTCCATATGTTGGCATCCAGGGTGATATAAAGTTGTCTTTGCTTAAAGTACCCAGTCACTTACTTTGACATGAGATTTTAAGTATCCTGTCTTTTCTTTATGTTTCTTTAACAGCTCCATACATTTGATACAGCACAATGACTGTCAGACTGGAGAGCTCTCTTGAAAAATAAAAAGGAGCTCAAGAATCTTCGCAAGAATAATTACTGTTGGTCCTGTGAGATAATTCATGCATCTGTATAGTATCTGGCTAACTATCTTCCAAAGCATTTGCAGCACAGGTAAAATTAATATGTGACAAGAATATCCAGGCTCCATTAAGCTGTTTAACTCAATATTTTTAAAATCAGTTTCCATTTCAGATGACCTGTGAGCACTTGCAATATTCATGAGGGTTTATTTTGATTAGGAATTCTATCAGAGGTTACCAGAGGGTAAAATAAAATAGCTGAGACTATGTCTGCATGATAGATTCATTAGAGTTTTATGACTTACGAGTCTGCAGTAATTCATAGTACACAAAATGAATGTCATAACCAAAAAAAAAAAAGAGGCAAATGGTTGGAGTGGGTGGCCTTACCTTTGTAGCCAAATAATTTGTTAGACCCACCCCAGAGCTGTTTCACCAGCTTATGCACTTGATTGATGGCATCTCAGGACCGTCCTTTCTATTCTCCTCATGCCAGGTCATGCCCACCCCCCATCCCACCCCGCCTTCTTGCACATGTTCCAGGGTCCTCTCTCTTTCCTATCATTCTTTAGACACCCCACTACCTTATACCTCCTGCCAACATACACAGACACATCAGTTTAGAATCTTTCTTTGCACTTGTATAGAGGGAAGAGAGCCAATTTTTAGAACTCACAGCAACTGAGAAGGACTTTGCTCTGGTTTTCTGTGACAGTGCCAAATTGGAGAATATAGGAAACTTTCACCAATCAATAAAGTCCTAAAATCCTAATACCTTGCATACCAAATATGTTTTGGAGAGTAACTGCTCACTACTATTCTGCACTGTGTAATTCACCTTTTTGGGCTGGTGGTTTCAAGGAGACACACACAACAGGTTTTGTTTGCCTTTAGCATCTAGCTGCACAATGTTAAAACATGAAGAAGCCCATCAAATAAGTAAATACTAAAAAGAACAGTGCCAGTAATTGCAATTTCTATAATTAAATCCATCTTTTAGGCCCCCTGCTTTCATCTTAGAAGTGAGCACAGCTACTTTGATTCCTTCTTCAAGCCAGAGGAACAGAACATACGTTTGGCAGCACTGGACAGTGTGGAGAAAGGCCCCAGTCAGAAGCCAACTAATTCCCTTAGAGTTGACTTTCCAAAAGCTTATTCTTAAAAAGGAACTACTGGTCAAATGTTCAGAGAGGTCTGTTCTGGAACTCTGACTCTGCCTTGACTTGGTACTTGGATTCCAATCGATCAAGAACCAAACAGATGCAATGGTTAGGTTTAGTGTTGACCTTATGGGGCAATTTGATTCTGTTCTTGTCCCATTCCGTTTGTGACCAGAATTGTGGAAAGAATCAAGTTTGTGAACCGAGGTGCCACTGCATGTCTCCCACATAAAATGAAATTTGATGAGAAATTGCTGAATACTGGCCAAGAGACAAAGCTTATGACGGAGAAGTTCACTGACCACAACTTTGCCCTGGTGGCATAGAATGCTGTATAATAACTCAGGTCACCCCACACTGGGGGCTCCTTCACACACACCTGCCCTATTACACATGGTTACATAGTTTGTAATATGCCTGCTTAAAATTTCTGATGTTGACACTAGAGGACTAAACAAACCATGCCAATTGGCATTGTTTGAATACAGTAACAGAGTTGGAGTCCCGGGAACATAATGGATTCAAGAGCAGTTCAAAGTAATGGGGGAAAAAATGGGACCTAGAAGTATATTAGCTTTTTCATCACTGGAACAAAATACTAGACACCAGCAACTTAAAAGAGGAGAGGTTAATTTTGGCTCTCATCTTTCAGAGGATTCAGTCCATGATTGCTTGGCTCCAAGGCAGAAAGAGGATGGCAGAAGGGCCTGATAGAGGGGAGCTTCTCACTCCTGACAGCCAGGAATCAGAGCAGGAGAAGGGAGGAGCCAGGGAAGAGAACACCCTTCCAATCACATCCTCAGTGATCCACCTCCAACTAGGCGCAATCTCCACGTACCACATTCAGCCACGAACTCAGCAGTGAATTAATCTACGGTGAATATAGTGCCTCCATGGTCCAAGCACCTTTCAAAAGCCCCGCCTCTAAATACATGGGACATTTGAGGGACATTTCACATTTAAATCATAGCAAGAGGTGAAAGGTTCAAGGTTGCTCCTTATTACAATTGGACTTTTTTATTGCAATTCGCTGAGCTTTAGCATCCATAATTTTAAAATGAGAATGATATTATTGCTTGTAAGAGGATTTAAGTCCTCTGTATATATAAAGTAACATACAATTGCCAAACATTATTTATTTATTCAACAAATATTTAGTGAGACCCTTCATAAACTGACCAAAGCAATATGAAGATGCTCTTGGCAGTGAATAAGGCATGCGAGCCCCCATCTTCAAACAACTCAAAGACAGTCTGGTGGGAATTGTAAGTGAACACATAGGCAATCTCAATGGTTTAGAAAATTAAAGACATGTAAGAATGTATTAGCCAATGCATGTAGGGCTGGAACTGCCTTTACTTAGAAGAAATACATCCAACGTGGGAGATAAAAGGAGTACGAGTTTGTTTGGTAAGTACTTACTGAGCATTTACTATGTGCCATACTCTCCTGGCTTTCAGGAACCATCCATAAACAAACCTTGAGATCCTTTCTCTCACAGAATTTACAGTCCAGCAAGAGGTAACAGAAGACCACAAACAGTGGTCTTGTTTACAGAACAATAGTGCTGGTGGTGGTGGTGTTGGGGTGTGTGTGTGTGTGTGTGTGTGTGTGTGTGTGTGTGTGTGTGTGTGTGTGTGTTAGTAATAGTGGTCAGGGTAGGACTTGCTGAGAAATCATCTGAGAAAAACCATGTAGGGCGTGAGGCATTTGTGTAACCGATGGAAACTGCAGAGCAGAGCAGGAGGGGCGTCCACAGCAGTGCTACCTCCCCCAGTCAGCAAATCTGTGTGCTCAAAGGGCCTCTGAGTGAAGACCTGAGTAGAGGTGGCTGCTCGGCTGGGCTGGAGACTGGGGGCTGGAGGGTCCAGGCAGGAGGGCCAGTGTACATGGTTAAAACATGGTGCCAGGGGAACCTGTAGCAGCTCGCGCTGGGGCTGCAGAGTAGAGTGAGGGGGAAGCAGAACCGATGCACAGAGGCTAGACTGATAGGAACCCTTTAGGTCACACTCTTCAGATCTGTACTTTATCCTTCTGACCAAAGGGAGAGACTGACATTTTTAAGCATAGACTTGACAAGCCCATAGAAATCTCCATCCGATTAAAGGAGGAGCAGGTGGGGGAGGAGGAAGGGGAGAAGGAAAGTGGGGGAGGGGGAGAGAAAGCCGCACTCTGTGGACCTTCCAAAGTGACTCGGAATTGTCCCACCAGGCTCGTGGAGAAGCTACCATTAATGAACCCCTACATTTAAAAAGTCCTCCTGATTTTTATAATTTCGAAATGAATAGAAGGCGGCCAAAGATACTGCATGAGCTATTTTAGTGGCAAAAAGTTTTGTAATACTGATGACTGCTTTTTTAATGCACTACTTTGGCTAAAAGAACGGTAACACCTTTCACCACTTGATTAGTCTTTGAAACCGCTATTCATAGCTAACAAATTATCCAGTATATACCAGATGTCAATAAATATAAATAATTCCATCTTCTTTCAGGTCATCTTTAGGGTGAGACAGATTAATCAAATTCTCAACAGTTTTCAGATATCCTAATGTGAAAGCAATGCTGAATATATCACTATTGTCACTAAGTAATACATTTCCTCTAATTTCAGATAAAATACTGAAATGGCCTTTCTTTTAGATCAATCCTTAGCATGCTCCCTGACCACTCAGCTTTTTAAAAAACTATCTGGACTTAAACCGTGGCATCTGACAAAGGCTACTGGAGAACTTTCTGTGGTGGTCGGACAGAGGAGAGACAGGGAAGAGAAACAACCTGAGATACGGACTGGGAAAAGATCGAACAGCAAAAATAAATAGGTTGATCTGGAAAAGGAATTTTGCTCACAGTAGAGAGAATTAGATTTGGCTTGAGCTGGGGAGAATATTTGTTCTGTGGTTGTTATTACACCAGATTGTGGAGTTACTCTTTGCGGGATATATGTTCACTTTCCACTGGAAAAGATATTTATTTCCCTAACCACTCCATGGGACATAACTAATAAATAATAAATGGAAACAATAACTCCATTCGGTACAATTTATTTCAGTCGGTCAAGGTACATTTTTATTGCTTGCTGTTGAGGACCTTGGCTGGGAGTGTGTTCATGTGTCTATTTATCAGGAGGCAGGTACTGATACTGGTGGAAGAGACAGACCAACAGGAACTAATCAATTCTACCACCACAGTGTCTGTCAGATTCAGTGGCCAGTGCAAGGCTGTATTCAACATTCTAAGAGCCGCAAAACCACAAGCCAGTAAAACCTCCTTCCCTCTTGCAGTTACACATCCTATAAAAGGACAGATTTCCCCGGCTTGGGCACGCCGTGACATTCGGTGGGGAGGAGAAGGTGGGGGGTGAGGCTAGCTGGCACCGTTGGCTGTTGGGCCAGCTGTGGGGCATCATGTTACTTGGAAAACAACCCGGCATTTTTCACTCCTGTGAAGGTGGAGGGTGGTAATTCTTGGGCTCACTACCCTTGTCTGTAAAATACGGGAATGTGAGAATGTGCTGGAGTAAATTTCAAAGCCATCGGACTTTGTGGTCTTGATATCTGCTTGGGTACCTGGCTTTGCGTTTTATAAAACTATTGCCTTGGGTGCTTTGTGGGCATCATGCTGGATAAGCACTTGGCTGATGCCAAAACTTGGGCGTGCTCACAATGACCAGACTGTTGTGCTGTCTTTCATTAAATCTCTGCTTACGTACAAATATTTCTAGGCTATGCATTGTTAGATGAAAAAAAAAAAAACAGATTACAAGAGATGGATACATATATAGACATTTTAAAATAAATGCTATATATGCTATTCATAGAGAAAATCTGGAAACTATGTAGACACAGTATTACAGACAGTAATTTCTGAGTAGTGGGATTTGAATTAGGTTTTCATAAGTTCATAAACTGTACATCATATTATCTTAAGAGTGCAGATTTTAGGTTTGAGTTCTGCATCCACCAATTAATTGATAGCTGAGTGATTGCAGTGTTACTGAACTTCTCTAAATATGAGCTTCCACATTTGTAAAAATGGGAGCAGTAAGTATCCACCAATAAAAGAAATTAGATGATGTTAGATACACAAACAGCTTAGTTTACCCCTTGTACACAGTAAAGACTCAATATTCATTATTACTCATAGTATTTCTAGGTTGGTGTTGTTGTTATTGGTACAGTATATTTATTTGGTGAAACTGATGGAGGCTTTACCTCGGACCTATGATCACCTGTTTGTATGTGTGTGTTGTTCATACACTCTGTGGCACAAGGTCATCCCAAAAGCAATTTCTATAAAAGATGGAATTGATTAGTTCCAACTCTGCCCACACCAGACACCAAACAGGCTCAGTCCATATTTTATCCAAGAAAATCATATATTCATGTTTTTGCCTTAAATAAAAAGAAAATAATCTTCAAAGCTTGGTGACTGGGTTTCTGCACCAGGATCTTTTGCATGCTTTCAAATCACTATGGTTGTACTGACTGCTACAGAGAATGTAATAGAATCTTGGGATCAAACTCTACACTGAACATCTCACTCTTGTAATCAAGCCTCTCTGAGACAGGGAGAAATCGTCTCTAGTGCATGAGTTTTGCGATCTGAGTGACTCTAGAAAAATATCAGGCAACAGGCGAATATGTGACTTGGAAAATGTGAGTATGTTTAGTTAGGATGCTGGAAAATCCTGTACCTTCACATGCATTTGTGAGAGGGTAATTGAAAATTCAGATTAGTCTGTAGGTATTTTGAATTTCTCCACAAGGTTTAAGATATTTTACCTGAATCTCCTATCATAAAACCATATAGGTGGAACCAAGTACATTTTTGTAAGCAGAACTGATCTCATGTGGGAGCTTCTGTCTAGTGACAAAATTCCCCAAACTGTAACAAGCCATACCTTCCAAGATACAGTTACTGGGGCTGGGGATTTAGCTCAGTGGTAGAGCGCTTGCCTAGCAAACACAAGGCCCCGAGTTCGATCCCCAGCACCAAAAGAAAAAAAAAAAAACAAAACACCAAGATACAGTTACTCCCCCATCTGCCAGGATGGTGCCCTCCTCATTTACAACTGGATCTAAAATTCCCCCAGGGACTTATTTCCTTGGATTAGTCATTATCTCTAGAAAACTGCCCTTTCCTTGGGAGGGAGGATTGATTTGAATTTGAGGAGCAACGCCACCAATCTCTCCTAACCTGGCTGGCTCTCTGACATAGCTAAGTTTCCCAGATGAACATCGCTCTGTGGCTCCAAAACAATTCTCACAAGTTGACCCCTGCACGTATTGGCAGATGCGGCAAGTGTAAGGAAATAAGTACAGACTTGGGGCAAGAAAAGTGAAGAATGTGTTCTAAAAGACTGGGTCTTTCACTGTGAATATGCCAGAGGGAATGGTGGTGAGGCGAGGCAGAGGAAAAAGTAATCCAGAGGTCACTACAAGGGGTTGTGCCCGAAGGGAATGAGGAGAACCGAGGCCTGCCCAAGATGATATTCCTATTTTTTTCTCAGATCGCCCCTGTCCTGTAGTGAGTTCTTGCAGAATACTTCAGAAGCAGCCTTCGCAGAAGTTCTCTATGCACTGTGTGCATTAGGCAAGGCCTCGGGAGCTAGTAAAAGTGCCGTTTCCCTGCCCACTTCTAGATTTCCTGGTTGGCTGCTCAGAGTAAGACCTGGGACTTCACTAGCAGAAGCATTGTTAAGATTCTGGTGCTGGCCGTCTCTGGAGCATGCTCTGAAAAACTCTTCTATACCAAAAACTCTTCTATTCTATCTCATTTTTTGAATAAAAGATGAAAACCTAGAGAGGTCACATGACTTATTCTAGACTACATTGACTTACTGGAGCCTACATCGATGATTTGGGCATATGACTGGCTGGAAGCTGGGTATTGCTTACTTGAAACTGTGAGCCAGAGACTTCTCTAATTTCATTCTAGGCTGGCCATCCATAAAATAACGATCTTCATTTCCTAGAACATGTGCTCTCTTTCAGCTACCCAGAAAATGCTGGAATGCCTTTGTATATTTAATGACAGGTCAGAAACCTGTGTCCAGAAAAATATGCAGAACTGAGATTCACAGGACACTGACTGACCATGTGGCTGCAGACTCTAGAGCCCTCCGAGTCTCAGTGCTGCACACTCAGTGCTATGTGACCAGACCCTGACCTTCTGGAACTCAGTTTCACACACCCATTCCTGAACCAGCGGGAAGAGCGGGAATAACATTCCAGCTGTTCAAGCTGAAGGCAGATCCTCAGAGGCTTCTGGCCCGTGTCTTTTTCTCCTGGGGCAAGTAATTGTGCCAGGGAGATGGCCAGACACCCTTGTCACCAAGGGAACAGGCCGTAGCAGAATCATTCCTCACTATCACTCCTCATCCAATGTGACCCCCTCATCTTCAGCTTCTCTCTGAGATAGATGTGTAGATGAAATGACCCTATAGGTTTTCTATCCAAAACCACATTATGGTAGGAATCACCACATTCTTCATACAAGGCCATTAGGATGTGATTTAGATGACCTTAGGTATTTCGCCATTGTCTGAAGCTTCCCCAGGCAGGGGTGGCTTTCCCTTCAGGCTGGTCAGTGCACTGACTTAGCTCTGCCTTTGCCCCATGGCCACATCACAGCCGAATGACTTGGAGAGTGTTATGGTTTGTGTCTAGATGTCCCCCCAAAGCCTCTGTGGTAAGAGATAGCTGGATCTAGAGTGTGTGGTTACTAAATTAATCTATCGATCGGTTTGGCATGGTTCTGCTGGGATCAGGATGTGAAACTAAATTTAAGGGTGGGAGTGCTACCCGCCCTAAGGACAGGTAGCCTAGATAAAAGATATAGGAAGAAGCTAATTAGCTGCTTGTTTGCATTGCTTATTTGCATACATTCCTTGGATTCCTGACTTTACTTTGCTGCCGGTCTGCCCTGCTGCCCTGCCTCGGACCCAGCGGACTATAGACTGAAACCTCTGCAGACTGTGAGCTAATAAACCTTTCTTCCCCTAACTTTGGGTGTCGGGTATTCTGTCCCAACAACGAGAGAAAAGTAACTAAAACAGAGAGAAAGGGCCTTGAAATCCACGGTGATTCTCAAAACCATGGTGGGACGGCTAGCTTGATCCTCGACTGAGAGACCGTTGGAGGTCACAGTGTGCAAGCTGTGGAGGTCCAGCATCTTGTACAGCGAACTTACCCATGACCTGAGGACATCGTTCTGCCCAGTCGTCTTCCCCTGCAAGTCTTGGGTTTGGCTCAGACGAGGTCAGGGTGGCAGGAATAGGTGGAAACTTTACGCTTCACTTCTATGGTCTAGGGCTCTCGTGAGGGCAATCTCACATCCATAATGAAAAAAAATTAGAGAGTGGCATAGCAGAACAAACATGATTTTAAAAATATTTTGTGGAAACAAACTTCCTCTAATTACCAATCAAGAAATAATCCAGCATGAAATCTCTCTCTCTCTCTCTCTCTCTCACACACACACACACACACACACACGCGCGCGCGTGCACGTATAGAGAATTGGTGTTATAGCAGGAGTAAAACACAAAAAGCCAAAACACTGGAAATAGAGCAATTTAAGTCCAGAATGACTGAGTTTTATTTAAAGGTTGAAATGACAGAATATGAGAAGATGTTATAAAACTACAGAATGAGTGTTCTTTTCCTGCAGATGTTGACATTTTGGCTCCTGATCTATCATTCTGAACTTCCCTGTGCAGGTCTACAGATTTAGCAACTAAGCCACAATACTGCCTCTTTTCTTTCTTTGCTCTTCATTACAATATTTTAGAATGTTGATAGACTGATTTGCTCAGACACACTGAATCGCAAAGACTGATGATAGAGAATTTAGGAATCCAAATCATGGAAGCTGGCAAGTGTCCTGTCCCTCTGTCCACTTATTCATGTGCTCGCTCATTGTTTTTCTTTTCTTTTCCCCCCACTGTGGTAGTGAGACCAACCCAGGGCCCTTGCAGAGAGCTACCTCTCCAACTCATTTTTATTTTTATTTCATTTTGAGATGGGATCTTGCTTAAGTTATTAAGTTGCCAGGTTGGTTTCAAATTTACAATCCTTCTGCCTCAGCCTCCTAGAGTGCTGGGATTACAGGTGTGCAATCACCACGGCCATCTGTCCACCTACTGAGTAAGATTTAGTTGCAGAATTCCATTCCCCAGTGATCTTGCCCTTCTCGCTTAAGTCCTCCTCTTCTCCATTGTGGGCCGCTGTTTGTGGCATTATGTCCTCTGCTTCCCTTCTTTCCTCACTAGTCAGCCCTTCCTCACCATAACGAGCATTCCTATAAATCTGGGCAGCGTCTAAACTGCTACCCCATCCCCATGGCCAGCAGGAATCTTCTGATTTTTCTCTGAAGTCCATTTAGGGTGATGCCTGGTCAGAGTAGGCATCTCATGAAACCGGAATGAATGAACAATTCAACCCATCACTTTCCATGTCCTCTTCCTACCCCTGGGTCATGGCTCAGGGATGTAAGGCCAGTAAACTGAAGTTCCTCACCAACAGGAACTTCCTCTTCCTGTTTTCTCTTGGCCTCCAACCCATTCCCCTGACTGTCCCCTGCAGCTTTATTCTCCTCTCACACCTCCTCATAAGGCTCAAAGTCCTTCACTTAGCTTTCAAAGTTTTCCCCAGTTTGGCCCCAATTTCCCTCCTCCCTAGTATCTCCTGCTACATCCCTTCCTAAAACCAATTCCTTCATCAGTCCCAACCACAAACATAGCCTTTCCAGTTTCTAAGCCCTTCTCTCTGTCTAGAATATTCTTGCTTGCCCACCCCATCTCATCCTATCCAATTCTATCCACATTTGAAGACTCATTTCTATAGTCTTAATTGGTATTTTTTCTCCATCTCCTCAGAGATATGAGTAAACTTTGCTTATAGCATTCATCACATTCTTTCATACTTGTGGGCCATTTATTACCCTATCTTTACTTCTGAGAGGTGATGGGCTCATGATGGGGGGAATTTGTATCTTACTGATGTTTCTGCTGCAGTGGCTAGCAAGTGCCTCATACCGTTTAGGCACCCAATAAATGTTTCTAAATGAATTGACTTGAACACAGAAATACAATATGGTCCTTCCTCCTAAAAGAATTGGGGAGAAAAATACATTAAATAGCTAGAAAGAGTAAAAGCTGTCAGCTTGTGGACCTGGGGGTATTTTACATCCTACAAGAAAATGCAGGTTTATACCATCTGCTTGCAGCG
>PVJO010000572.1:0-90022 GCA_004026905.1 Hystrix cristata
AAAAAAAAAAAAAAAAAAAAAAAAAAGAAAAGTGTAAAGATATAAGATGAGCTCTAGAATTTAAAAATGGAGCAGTGGTAGTTTAGGAATTTCAGAGCAATTTACCATGCTGAGCTTTGAATGAAGTTTTGCTCAAAACTGTTCTCAGAACACAATTTGGTAAAGGCTTGTCTGTTGACTGTTATAAGGTCCGTGCTGGGAAAATGTTTTGGGTCAGAATGTTCTGCTTAGGGAGATTCCTCCCTCAGTATTACCAGCGGTCCAGATATCACCTTTTATGTGTCTTCAAAAGCTCCAAAAACCAAGGGTTTGGGTAAGATCAAAATGTGGGGTGACTGCTACCTCGTGTGCATCTTCCCGATGACCACTAGAGTTCCAGCTAAGCCCGGAGCAGGCACGTTCCTCTGAGGGGCTCCCTGTGGCACTGCTGGGCGACCTGGGCTCAGTCACCACTGAGACCTCTGCTAAGCCCCTCCTCACCTAGGGCCACCCAGGGTGGGCCACAGGGAAGATTGGTCTCTTGTCTTCAGCATCTGGAGACCCGCAGGTAGATAGGTTAATGGGGCTGTTGATGCAGCCATCGGATTTTCAGCCTTTATCAAGTCAATTAGCATACATGCAGACTAACAGACATGAAGAATACATACGAGAATTACATTCAATCAACAATCAACACAAACACAGATTAACAGACAAACATGAAAACATATAGAACACATTAATAATTACATTAAATTAGAGTGCACTGTTAGACATATGGCCTATATGATATAATAATAAATCTCTTTTTTAGACATAGTGATAATTTAGAGCAGTTACCTAGAATTCTCCCTACGGGCTTATTGATGGTACAGACATGAACAGAGACCTCTTACACATTCTGGTGTCTTTTTTTTTTTTTTTTTTTGAGACAGGGTCTCACTGTGTAGTTCATGCTGGCGTTGAACTCACTATGTAGCCCATACACACAGCAATCCTCCTGCCTCAGCCTCCCAAATGCCGGGATTATAGGAGTGCACCACCACACCCGGCTACATTCTGGTTTCTTAACATATATATTTTTCTTTTTTATCAAGCACATGTGCTGAAGCAGGACATACTGTTTCTACTTGAGGGCTAGAGTGATACCCAGGTGACTGAACCAGCTCCATGATGACCCAGTTGCGCTCCCTGCAGATATCTGCCGTGCAGCGGTGGAACACTGTTCATGGTCTCAGTCTGACCTCCTGGTAGAACTACAGAAACCCAGAACATTCCAAAGGACAAAGCAAATTCCCTTGTCAAAACTGGAGGGCCAGGGGCTGGGGGTGTAGTTCAGTGGTTAGAGCACTTGCCTAGCAAGTACAAGGCCCTGCGTTCAATCCCAAGCACTAAAAACAAACAAACAAACAAACAAACCAAATGACCTCACACCAGAAGCCCCAAAAGAGCTCAAAAGAAAAAGAAACAAGAGAGAGCAAGGTCCAGGGTCGGAAAGGGAGTTACCAGCTTTCTAAAGTTGAAGGCCCATCATGTTTTAGGGCTTATTTTTCTGCTTTATTAAATAGTAGTAGAAAGCAACTGATATTGATCAAAGGAGAAAACAAGGAAATGTCCCTGATGTCAAAGTAATCTCGGCAACTGCTTGGAACCATCCAATCTTTCCTCTTGGTCCAGTTAGTTTCAAGTGGCTAATGCTCAGTGGTGTACTCTTTCCTGCTGTGGCTTGTCAGATTTGTTACCAAAGTTTTAGGCAAAACCTTCAGCCACCATCCCATAGCCCATCAAGGAGATGAGCGCTGTGGAGGGCTGGGAGGGACTTTATGCAGCATGTCCAGCTTGGGAAGCACAGAGGTCTGAGATCTGTCTCTGAGGGACTGACGGAAGACATGGAGTCAACAGAGATGGGGGTCGCAGCCAGGATGGAGCTGAAGAAGGTGTCAGGTAGAGATGTTCCTGAAAGCCCAGGATGCTTTGATTTGGACCACATGGCTGAGAAACCAGATTTCTAACTTGAGCCCAAGAGTGGGGGTTGACTTTTATCAGCCCTGAAAAAGACAAGGAGTAGCACGAGATTTTCATATAAGCCTTGGGATCTGTGTCTCCCAAGGGATCATGAAAAGGGGTGCAGATCTTCACCCAAAAAGTGAGAGTGTAGAGGTGGCACAGAGCAGACAGAAGCTAGAGACAAACCGAAGAAAATCTGAGAAATTTGGACATCCTGCCCCAAAAAAGATCTGTCTCCGATCTAGGGCATTTTAGAGACAGAGTCAAGGTCTCTCCAAACCAATGACTGAGACAAATCAGCGACTAACCAAGACGATCCACTGGGCTCTAGAACTGCTGATTAGGAAAAGTCCTGACATTCTCCAGTGTCCCAAAGCAATTTGATGTGAAGGATTCAGAGGAAGGGAAAAAGGATTAGAATACTGACTGTAGAGCAAACTTTTTCACTGGGGACTCACTTGTCCACACTGTCCCAACCTCAGTCAATTCCAGGGTCTGGGCGAATCCTGGAGTGGGCTGGAACAGCCCCACGCCGGACACCAAAATCTGTCTCCAGCTAGTACATGTCCTTGTTTTAAGTCATAATGGAAATGAAAACAAAAGCACAAATTTACAAGAAAAGCTTTAATTGGGAAGTTAGAGGGAAGACAGGAAAGGACTCCAGCTTAGGGAGCTGGAGGGGAACACACTCTGAAACACTGTGTTCAGACTGGCCTTGCATTGTTTTGTTGAGACAAAGTCTCCTTATAGAGTCCAGACCAGACTTGAACTTATTTTGTAGCTCTGGCTGGCCTCAAACTCGTGACCCTCCTGCCTCAGCCTTCTGAGGGCTAGGATGACTGGCATCCACTGCCATGACTGGCGCACACATATTTTAGCAGCTTCCTTCCTTAACATCTGTGCATCTGTATTAGTCACATTCTTATCACTAGGAAAAAAATATCTGACATATACATCTTAAAGGAGGAGAGGCTTGTTTTGATTCATAGTTTCAGGTGGTCCAGTCTGCTGTCAGCTGGCTCCAAGGCAGAACTGGCATGGTGGAAGGGCATAGCGGAGGAAGACTGTGCAACCCGTGCCAGCCAGGACGCAGAGAGAGAGGAAGAGCCAGAGTAGAAAGATAGATGCACCCAAGGCAAGACCCTTGTGACCCACCTCCTCCTCCTGGGCCCCAGCTCCTACTGCCCATTCAGGTGTGAACTCATCACTGGATGGATTCATCGATGTGTCCCTATGATCCAACATAATTCAGTCACCCTCCAAAAGCACCACCTCTGAACACATGACACTTTGGAGGGACATTTTAGATCTAAGCCATAGCAGCAATCTTACAACTTGCCAAGTCTGTCTTTACCTCCAAGCTCTATTTCCTCCATGGTAGTGATGCTGATGCTCTTCAAGTGCAAATCAGGTCATATCACCCACTTCTCAAAAGCCCCCTAGTAGCTTTCTCTCTCCCCTAGAATAAAAATCAAAGCACTTAGAATTGGTTTACAAGGCCCTGCATGATTTGCCTCCTTCTACTTCTCTCCTCTTGGCCTGAACCACTTCAGATAAACTGGCCTCCTTGTTGTTGTCAAGTAAACCATGCTTCCTCCTCCAGAACTTAAGCACAGGTTCTGTCTACCCAGATTGGATCGCTCTGCCCACAGCCCTTCTCTCACCTCCTTTAGAGCTTGGCCAACCATGACCTTAGTAAAGAGCCCCACTCTGGAGGCTGGGGACTTAGCTCACTAGTTAGAGTACCTGCCTTGGAAACACAAGGCCCTGAGTTCGATTTCCAGCACACACACAAAAAAATCATTCTATAGAGTCCTACTCTGACTGTGTCTGTCTAGAATAGCAACTCACTGCTCCTGGCATTCATTATCTTGCCTGCTTCCATTATTTGTCTCCCTGTGCTTATTATCGCTGACAATTTAAAAAGTTACTTGTTTATTATGTCTCTACCCATAGTAGTAGTTGTATGAGGGCAGGGGCTTGGTTTTGTTCTCCGCATGTGGCCACATTCCCACTTCCTAAAGTGTTGCCTGAGCCCCAGACTCACTTAATAAATATTTTTGTAATAAATGTACAATACATTTCAAATTGTGGCCAATCCAGAAGAGCAATAGCAGGTTTTACTGAAATGCCACAGCAAATAAGAAACCCTTGAAGAAACGAGGGATGTTTAACTTAGAGAAGAAAAGATTTGTGAGAACAGGATAAGTGTCTGTAGGGCTGTCACAGGTGATTTCGGAAGTCAGAATGTGAAGTCGACATGCTTGACTACTTTCGGTCATGAAGCGCTCACTGCTCTGTGAAGCAGCCAGTTCCATTAATAAACTGCTCTGTCAGAGAGTTATATTAAATGAACACCCATTTCTCTGAGAATTTCTTTCAATATCTTTTTTTTTTTTTTTTTTTTTTTTGATGGCAGGGATCAAACTCAGGGACTTGTGCTTGCTGGGCAAGCAGTCTAACCACTGAGCTAAACCCCCAGCCCCTCTGAGGCTTTCTTTCAATCATTCATCTCTTCTCTGCATTCCACAGGGCAAGTTTAATCCCCTCTTCACTTGCAACTGGACAAAATGAGACAACGAGAGGTATATTTAAGGAAATTAGCAAATAAAATCAAACAGGATTTTTGTTTTGCAGAGAGGAATACACATATCGAAAAATGAGAGGCCCGAGGGAGAAAAAGTTGTGAGATTGTGAGAGGAAATAGAAGGAAAAAGATAAGTCGATAGCTATGGAGAAGAAGAACACAAACGTCCAGCTTAAGTGTCAGAATTCAAGTTTCTGCTCCATGGAGCATGATGAACCTTCAGCCAGGTAGTAATCAGTGAAATATCCCTGCATTGTAAATCGGATCTATTTTGGGAAGCATGTGGAAATCCTGAGACATGTGAGTGTGTAGCAAGGTTGAGACTATTCATGAGAGGTCTGTCATATGCAGGTAGGCATGTAACATCCTTCAGTTACATGGAAAGACACTAGGGAAGCCATGCATGGTGATGCACACCTCTAATCTCAGCACTGGGGAGGATGAGGCAGGAGGATTATGAGTTTGAGGCCAGCCTGGGCAGCATGTGAGAGAGACTTGTCTCAAATGGGAGAGAGAGAGAGAGAGAAAGAGAGAAAGGGAGAGAGAGGGAGCAAGGAAAAGATAGTAGAAGAGGAAAAAGAGTTTTGATTTCTTTATACTGGATAAGAGAATAATAACATCTGCAAGAAATGATAATATCTGTCCTTCTTTCCTAATAAACTTGCTGGCTGTATCAATATAATTTAAAATGAGGTAATAGGATAAGTGTTTCTGTGACTATGAAATTATATATAAAATGAGGGATTATATTAAGGTAAACTGAAAATTAAATAACTTCTTTTCTCAAACATTTCTAATCCTTCATTTTTCCAGCCATTTATTGACTAACATTTAAATTCCTGGCACTATTCTAGACACTAAGAGGTATTCTTAGACACTGAAGGTATTCCCGACTAGAGGGAAAAATAATTAACTTTTGCCTATGAATCTTGGTATAATTTCTTAGCATAGCAGTCACAACATCTCTTAACAAATTGTCTCATTGTATCTCCTACAACATTTTCTTCCATAACCTGTATTCAGAGCAGCCACTTTAGACCATTCCTCTAATACAGAGTACACTTTTACCCAAGTTGCCTTTGTGCTATTAAATCAGTCCAGGATCCACTTATTGTTTATTCATTCAACAAACGTGTACTGGACTCGTGCTAGGCACTATGTTGGATGTCAAGAACACAGAGATGAATAAGATATAATCACTGCCCTCAAAGATCTTAGCCTAAGAGAGGAGAAACACCTTTCTCTTTCATCATCTACTGAAATTATTCTTTTCCTCCATGCCCAGATGAAATCCGTGGCCTCTGTGTAGCTTTTCCTGATCCATTTCCCTCGGTATGTAGCTTTATTCACGTTCTTTATTATTCCTTCTGTGTTAAAGTGAGGGTTTTTTTTTTTTTTATATTTCTCTCTCTAGATTAGGAGTGCCTGGAGGAAGTCATGTTTTATGACTGTCTCTGTATCTCCACTAGTAGTCAGCAATTGCTTTAGGGAAAAGAGCACCTCAGCAACAGTTGGCTGACTTGAAAAGGGAATGGGATATAGAAATTTGAACTTCAGACTAACTGAAGGGAGGCACAAAACCAAGACGTGCATGTTAAACTGAATTTAAAAATGAACGAATATGGTAAGTCAGGCCACCCAGAAGAAGGCTTTTAGAATATTTTGGGCAGTCACTTGTTTAAATTTATTCCAGATGTGTTTATTTCCCATGTAAACTGCAACTGGACATCTAGTAGTCTGGCCACCAGAGGCCAGGGCTAAGCCAAACATTCTGAGGTCATCCTCTAGAAGAGAAGTGGAGCTTCTGATACCCTTAAAGTTTGTCCAAATATCAGCCACGTGGAGTTAGGAACTAGAATCCCAGTTATCAGTTCCGGTGGGCATCTCAGGAATTATGAACTTCCCCTTAGCAGAAGGCACTGACTTGTCCAAGGTCCTACAGCTGTAAGCACGAGCAGATGAGGCCCCCGTTTACTCTACCATTTGTAGAAAAGCCTGGAAATGAGGACCAGGCTTTCCTCCTGAAACTTCAGAGTGACTCACACCACTGTCTTCCTGATTGTTTGCCTCTCATGCTTTTGAGTGTGGACATGAACTTTCAGAGAATCCCTTTGCTATTATTTGGCTCTGGTACAACTCATGCTGAAGCTTAGTCCCCAATGTACTCATTTTGGAAGGCAGTGGGACCTTTAGGAGGTGAAACCTAGTGGGAGGCGATGGGGTCCTGACTGCTCTTGTGAAAGGATTAATGCTGGGTTTGTCCAGTGGGTTTGGTTTTCCAGGAGGGGATTCATTCCTGTGAGAGCAGGTCATCATAAAAGAGCAAGCCCTGTCCTTCCCCATCTCTGGCATGTACTCCTGCCATATGATCCACCATGTCAGGATGTAGACAGAAGGCTTTCACCAGAGGCCGAATACATGAGCTTTCCAACTTTCAGCCTCCAGAACTGTGAGTTAAATAAACCTCTTTTTGTTATAAAGTATTCAGCTTCAGGTATTTTGCTATAGCAACAGAAAATGGACTAAGACACCCTCCAAGTGATCCTATTACCCCTACAACCTAAGAGTCCTTCTCCCTCTCATGGCAGGATGTAGCAGCTTGGATTATTTCAATCTCTTGGCTCTTATCAATAATGCTGTTATAAACATTCATGTACAAGTATTTGTGTGGTTGTGTGTTTTCAGTTCTCTTAGGTATATACTGAGTGGAACTGCTGAGTCATAGAGTTATATGTTTAACTTTTTGAGGAACTGCCAAAGTGGCTATACCTTACTTTCCCATCAACAATGTGCAATGGTTCCAACTTCTCTCCATACTTGCCAACCTTTGTCATTTCCTATCTTTTTTATTATAGCTATTTTTGATGATGAAAAGTAGTATCTCGTTATACTCTTGATTTGCATTTCCTTAGGGATTAATAATGTTGAACATCTTTTTGTTTATTGGTCACTGGCATATCTTCTTTGGGAAACGTCTGTTCAAATCCTTTGTTCATTCTTAAAATGGGTTAAATTTGTCTTTCTACAGTTTTTTAAATGGGTGGGTGGGGGCTGGGGATTTAGCTCAGTGGCTAGAGTCCTCACCTTGCAAGCACAAAGCCTTGAGTTTGATCCCTGGCACCTCCCCCCCAAAAAATATATATATATATATTCTGGACACTAGACCCTTATTAGATATATGATTTACAAATTTTTTTTGGGGGGGGGCTGGGGATCTAACTTAGGACCTTGCGCTTGCAAGGCAAGCCTTTAACCACCGAGCTAAATCCCCAGCCCCTATTTGTTCAATTTCTATTTAGATTTCTATTTCTTCTGTATCTGTGTAAAACTTTGTCGTTCTAGTAATCTGTTCATTTTATCTAAATTGTCTAATTTATTGGCATATACTTGTTTACTGTATTTCCCTGTAGTCCTTTTTATTTGTGCAATCCCTGCAGGAAGGCTCTCCTTTAATTCCTGATTTCATAATTTAAATCTTCTCTCCTTTTTTCTGGATAAATCTAGCTAAAAATTTGTCTTTTTTTAAATCAAAGAACCATCTTTTAATTTTGTTGACTTTTCTGTATCATTTTTCTTGCTTCTACTTTATTTGTCTGCTCTCATTCTTATTACTTCCCTTCTTCTGCTCGATTTATGTTGAGCTTTTTCCTCTTTTTCCAGTTTCTTAAGGTGGGAAATTAGGTTACTGATTCATTTTTTTCCTTTTTTTATATAACCACTTATATTTCCCTCTTTCCCTGATTTAGTTGCATCTCATGCATTTTGGTATGTAGTATTTTTGTTTTCATTTACCTCAAATTATTTTCCAGTTTATCTTGTGATGTTTTTCTGTGACACACTGGTTACTGAGAATGTGTTGTTCATACACGTATTTGGGAATTCTCCAGGTTCCTGTCTGCTGTTGATTTTTTTTCGGGGGCGGGTGCTGGGGATGGAACTCGGGTCCTTGTGCTTGCTAGACAAGCGCTGTACCACTTGAGCTAAATCCCCAACCCCTGTTGATTTCTAATTTAAATCCATTACAGTCAGAAAACATACACTTGATGTTCAACTCTGTTGAATTATTGAGACTTATTTCATAGCTTAGCATATCTATTCTTGAAAAGAGTCCCTATATGCTTGAGAAGAATCTGCATTCTGTTGCTGTTGGATGGAGTGCAATACAGAAGCATTAGATCTAGTTGGCTTAGAGTATTGTTTAGGTCTTCTGTGTTTTTATTGATTTTCTTCCATGATTGAAAATGTAGTATAGAAATTTATGACTAATATTGTTGAATTGTGTGGTTTTGCTGTATGTATTTTTGGCCCTGCTGTTAAGTACACATATGCTGATAACTATAATGTATTCCTGATAGATTGAGCCTTTTCTCATTATAAATGTCTTTATTATTGCTCATAACTTTTTTAAGATAAAAAAGTTATGAGCAATAATAATTCGTTGTATATTTGTGTAGCTACTCTAGCACTCTGATAATTGCTATTCGCATGTGTACACTTTTATATCTTTCTACTTCCAACCTATCTGTAGCTTTGACTCTAAAGTGTAACTCATTGGGGTTGGGGACTTAGCTTAGTGGTAGAGCACTTACCTAGCAAGTACAAGGCCCGGAGTTCGATCCCTGGCACCAAAAAAAAAAAAAAAAGTGTATCTCTTATAGACAACATTAAATTGGATCTTGCTTATTGCTCAGTTGACAAGCTCTGTCTTTTAATTAGTTTGTTAATCCATTCACATGTAGTAGTATTCACATGTAGGATATACATTTGATATTTTTCTTTTGGTTTTCTATTATGTTTCATAATTTTCTGTTTCTCTGTTTCCCCTTTACATTCTTCTGTATGACACAGATAATTTATAGTGAATGGTTTTGATTGTTTTTGTTTTTTTGGTTTTTTTTGGTGGTTGGGTACCGAATTTAGGTAGGGCCTTGTGCTTGCTAGGTAAGTGCCCTACCACTGAGCTAAATTCCCAACCCCCCCTTGATTCTTTTAATGATTTTTCTAAAAATAGGGTCTCACTATGTAGTCCAGGCTGCCCTTGAATTCTCTATCTTTCTGCTTCAGTCACCCAAGTGCTGGGATTATAGACATGCACCACCATGTCTTGCTAATTTTGAACAATATACTTTTGAGCTATTTTCTTGGTCATTGATTTAGTGCTTACGATACATAACTGGTCAGAATCAGAATCTACTTCAAAGTTATTATTTTATTTTAAAAAATTTTATTTATTGTTTTGAAAATTGAATCCAGGACCTTGTTCTTCCTCAGCAAGCATACTCCGCCACTGAGTTACATCCCTGGTCATTTTTATATCTTTATTTTGAGACAAGTTCTTGCTAAATTGCCCAAGCTGGCATTGAACATATGATTCTCCTGCCACTGCCTGCTGAGTAGTTGAGATTACAAATGTATACCACTACACCCAGCTCTTTTATTCTTTCAACTATTGTTTTTATAGTGGTAACAATCACCCCTATTATGGCTTGTATCTAGATATCCCTCATGCAATCATACGTGAGTCAAAGCCTCATGCAGTCATAGGTGGGGCTTTTCAGAAATGGCTAGAATCTAGGGTGTGTGATGCTGGGATCAAGGATGCAATGCTAGGATTAAGAGTGTGGGTGCTACCCACCCTAAAGGAGGTATAAGGGACGGAAGGACTGAAGCCTCTACAAACTGTGAGCCGGAATAAATCTTTCCTCCGTTTTTTTTTTTGGGGGGGATCAAATTAAGGGCCTTGTGCTTACGAGGCAAGCATTCTAACCACTGAGATAAATCCCCAGTCAAACTTTTTCTTCTTTAACTTTGGGTGTTGGGTGTTTTGTCTCAGCAGTGAGAAAAAGTAACTAAGACAACCCCTGACATGTGTATAGTGCCTTGAAGTTTACAAATTGCTTTCACATACATTATCTTGTGTTACTCTTACAATAGCAATATGAAGTAAGTAGATCATAGAATTTTATTTATATTTTGTTGGTCAGAAAACAGACCTAAAGAGTTGAAATGAGTGCACCAAATCACACAGCTTCCCGGAGTGCTGGGATTACAAGCAAGCACCACCACACCCAACTTCGTCAAACATATTTATCGTTATCTAGAAATAGCATAGGGAAAGAGGTGTCTCAGAGTGCCCAGAATGCACATACATTCCAATGGTGTTGGGCAGTTATTTTGTACCGATTCTGGACTAGGTGATACAATTTTCCTTTTGACAAGCTTACACTCTAGAATAGAAGACAGAAATTATTGTAATACAGGGTGACAGTGTTATTATAGAGACTATAAACATGCTCGGGGAGAACAAAGAGGGAATAAAACTATGGGTGGGAGAATTGGGGATGGCTTTATAGAGTAAATGCACTTGAGATGGGTTTCAAAAGATGAATAGAATTTTGCCAGGGTCAGGAAAGAATATGACTTGAAATGGCATGACCAGAAATGATATGGTATTGTTTGGGATAACAAGCGTAGCTTGGAGGGGCTAGGAAGTAGATTGAGAAAGAAGAAAGGTTAAGGATGAAGCTAGAGAAAAGACAGGTTGGTGCTGGATTTTGGAGGGGCTTGAACTCCAAGAAATTTGAAATTTATCCTATGGACAGTGGAAAAACTAGAGACTTCTGAGCAAAAAAAGAAAAAAAAAATTGGTAGGCTTTAGGAAGAAGATTTTAGCCAGACGTGGTGGTACAAGCCTGTGTCCCTACAACTTGGGAGGCAGAGACAGGAGGATCACAGTAAGTTCAGGGTCAGCCTGGGCTACATAGTGAGTTCAAGGCCATCCTGAAAGCAGAGGCAGGATTTGACGGCAACTTTGTGAGGGAGCTAGAAGAGTGTTTGATGTGTCTAGTGGTCCAGGTTAGAGCTGGAGAACTCTGAACTAAGGCAGTGGGTGCACTAATGAAAGGAGGCGATACAAAGCCAAGAGCCTGGAACCTTGGGCTCACACTCAAGATTCTCTGCTCTACAGACTGGCTTCTCCCCATCTTTTCCTTTCCCTTTTGCTCCCTTGCTTAAATTAAGGCCTCATCTGTCCTTGATCTGGAAGGATAGTGTCCAAGCTAAAGGATAGGTCCTTTAGCTTGAAATCAGTGGACTTTAACCTATCCAAAGCCCTCTTTTTGTAAGGTAGGTGAAGCGGAGAGATGCCTTCAGCAGCTTTCTGTTCACTGACCTTCAATAACTGCCCCTCTCCGTTTTTCACTAGCTAAAAAAGACCTTCCTTTACTAGGTTCTACAGGCCCAATGCTGTGGCTTACCAGTCTGTATTTCCAGGCTCATTTCCAGCCATTCTCCTCTCCAATCACACTGAGATAATGATCTTTCCTGAAATTTACTTTGCTTTTTCCTAACTCCTGCCATTACTGAAGTTGTTCGGTCTGTCTTCCCTGTCTGCGTATGGTTGTGTCTTACCCATCCACACCTCCTGCTTGCTCCTCCTCTTCAGATTCCTTTGATTCCTTCATTTTTAGTGAAGGAGAGAAAGCATGAATCCTAGAAGACACTGGCATGGGTTTAAACCCTGGCTCTGCGATTTGTTTGCTTATTCTCGATAAACATATTTCCTAAACTAATGCAAAGAGAATACAGTATGTATTTTATGAGACCTGAGTATTAAATGACAGATGCAAATTAAAGGATTCCAAAATGTATAAAGCAATATGTAAATGATAGCCACTACAGTAAATTTCAGCATAGCATTTTTATTTGTGTACTTCTTCCAGCTATTAGGACATTTTATAATCTGTAGCCTGTATCCTATTAGGATGTCCCTCCCTCTACTGTTCTTATTTGTGCGTGTTTTATCTTCCCAACCCCAGGTTCCTTGACATCCATGTCTTAACCTTTTTTTTCCTGAGACAGGGTCTCGCTATGTAGTTCAGGCTGGCCTTGAACTCATGGTGATCCTCCTGCCTCAATTCTCCAGTTCTTGAATTGTAGGTGTACACATTGTAGGTGTGCACCACACCCAGTTTAACCATTTTATTTCTTCCAGTGCACATAGTACAGAGGCTTGTGTATATGGAGCTTACCAGAGAACATTTACTGAATGAGTAGATGATGAGAGATATAGTGAACACTTGGGGGTCATTTACTTTTCTATTTCATTTTTCTTTTGTTTTGTTTTTGTTCGTTGGCTGCCCAGCACCTGAAACTTCCTCTTCAGTGTACGTTTTAATGGAAGACAGGCTTCTCCCTCCCACAAGAGAAGCCAAAGATACCTAAAGTCTCCCTGCCCCAACGTTGTTGCTAAGGCATAGGCAACAAGATCCATGATCCATGGTCTATGCTTGGTCATGTGAATACTCCTACCCAGGACTTGAGCTAATGATATGAGGGCACAGGGACAGAGGAGAACTCATTAAGATGGCAGCAGACATTGGTGATTGGTGATGGTATCCTTAACTAGACCATTCTTCTTTTTTTTCTTGTTTTTATATGTATGTATGTATGTATGTATGTATATATGTATGTATTTATTGGTACTGGGGATCGAACTCAGGGCCTTGTGCTTGCTAGGCAAGCCTCTACCACTTGAGCTAAATCCCCGTTTTTGAGACAGAGTCTCTTACATATATAGTTCAGGTTGGCCTTGAACTCACTATGTACCTCAAGCAGGCCTTGAACTTTTGGTGATCCCCCTGTCTCAGCCTCTTAGCTGTTGGGATTATAGGCATGAGCCACCATGCCCATCACTAGACCATTCTTGTGGTGGGACTGTGACTGTGGTCCTGGGTTCTACTTGTTGAACTTGATTAACTGACCTTCCCATCAACTGAGGATTATTTGATAATCTTCCAGTGTATTTCCCTCATATTTGCAGAGTTGCTTTCTGTTGGTTGCAACTAAGAAGCCTGGCATACTTCTAGGATAAGGATTTAGGGAGAAAGAGAAAACAGGGGGCTTTCTTTTTGTAAATTCTGTGTTGTTACTGTTGTGTTGCTTGTTCTGTCATTTAAAAATATCCTTTTCCAATAAATAACCTAGAGTACATTTGGGTAAAGATAAATGATAGACAATAAAATGAGGCAGATGGACTTGGGCAGTAATGTGCACAGCCTTAATGTCATTTTGAGAATTTTGAATTTAACTTAATAAGTATGAGAAACTGGAGCTGGGGATTTAGCTTAGTGGTTAGAATGTTTACCTCGCAAGCACAAGGCCCTGAGTTCGATCCCCAGCATCAAAAAAGAAAAAAAAGAAAAGATACAAGAAATTAAAAACATATATAAGCTGGGTATGGTGGCGTATGCCTGTAATCTCAGCACTCAGGAAGCTGAGGCAGGAGGACTGGCATGAGTTCAAGGCCAATCTGGGCTACATAGTGAGTTCAAGGCCAGCCTGAACCACATAGCAAGACCCTGTCTCAAAAAACAAAACAAAAATTATATATATATAACACATATATATTATATATGTGACATATATATTATATATTATATAATATATGTGACATATATTGTATATGTGACATATATATATAATATATATATATTATATATATATATATGTTTGCTACTAGGGATTGAACCCAAGGCCTTCTTCACACTGAACTTTTTTTTTTATTTTATATTTTGAGACAGGGTCCCACTAAGTCATTAATTGCCCAGGCTGGGTTTAAACTTATGATTCTCCTGCTTTAGGCTCCCAGAGTGCTGAGATTACAGGCATGCACTACCACACCTGGATCCCTTTTTATTTTTTATTTTGAGACAGGGTCTCCTGAAATTGCCCAGGTTGGCCTCAAACTCACAGTCCTCCTGCTTTACCACCACACCTGGCTACATGTTGAGTTTTCTGGAAGCAGATGCTGAGACACAGTCTAAGGTGCAAGATGTTTCCTGGGGGTAGGAAGCAGGATCAAGTTGAACGAGAAGTCAAAGTGCATTACAGATTTGATAAAGGCCCAGCTACCTGGCGCGGAATTCCATAGTGAATCCTGCTCATCAGAGCTGTCCTACTGTTGCATTGACTGCAAAGGCTGGATCTTTATACCCCTGCCTTTCTCAGTCACCAGAAGCAACACAATGTCACATTCAGTGAAGACAGTGGATAAGGATGCACCATAATGCTTTTACAAGCCTATCTTTCAGTTGGATGGCACTCAGGAGCAGCATTCACTGCATTTTTGATCACACTGTGTAAAGACACTCATGAGAGAGTGTCTAGAACTGAGTCCAAGAGTGACAAGTGCCTGGATGGGCCCAGGCTGTGCAGGGCTGCTTCCCGCAGCTGAGGCAGGGACTGAGAAAATGAAGCAGCTGGAGGCTCTCTGCTGTCCACACACTTGAAGGTCAGCAGGAGTTTAAGCTGGGTGGCACCTTTGTGGCTACCACAGGGAAAGAAAGATACATTATGCTATCTCGAATCAAAGCAATGGGGTGGAAAAGAGGGAATGGTTTGTACAGATATTGTGTACAGCTGACACTGAGGTCTCTATTTCTAAACAATTTGATGATAATTCTATTATCCATTAACAGACAGTAAACAACAGAAGAGAGAGAACAGGGTTGGGAAGATAATTTTTTTAAAAAAAGATGATACATTTCATTTTGATTATGTTACTCTGAAATGTCTGCAGAGTTTTAGAGTACAGATGATTTTCAAGAATTGGGCCAAAGGGAGGTTTGGAGGTCTGCAGCCACTGCTGTATTTATCAGGTGCATATATTATCTTGTCTAACACTTATAATGCCTCTAGGAGGTAGGCATTGTTTTTCTTATTCCCCTTTTGTTTTTTTGGGGGGTGCTGGGGATCAAACCCAGGGCCTTGTGCTTGCAAGGCAAGTGCTCTACTACTGAGCTAAATCCTCAACCCTTTCGTATGTTTTATTATACCTTTGTGAATGAAGAGACTGAAACTTGAAGAAGTTAAATGCTTGGCTCAAAGAAATAAAACTGAAGTCTGATGATAAAACATATGCTCTTAAAGGTAATATATTGTTTCTCTGAGGAAACCACTACAGATAGAAGGTATTTGAAGTCATAGAAGTTAGTAGGTCACCCAGAAACAGTATAGTTTTAAGGAGAACAAGAGAAGCCAAAAAATGGCATTTTAAGGAACCTGCCCCCCCCCAACATTTTCAGGATAAGTTGAGTAACATACAAGGGATGATCAAAAGATATTGTGTGTGTTCAAATGAAAAAATTACAGCCAGGTATAGTCCCATCACTCAGGAAGCTGCAGCAGGAGGATGGCCACAAGTTCGAGATCAGACTGGGCTACATAGTGAGTTCAAGGCCAGCTTGAACTACATAGAGAGAGCCTGTCTCAAAAAACCAAATGCAGAAATTACAGTAAAAGACATTTCACCATTAATTCCCCTCAAAATACTCCCTCTCACTTTGAACACAATCATCCCATAGCTCTTATTACTTTCTGAAGCAGTTCTGGACATCCTCTGTCATGAGTGCCTTTACCAGGTATGATCAAAAGTATAGTGAATATTGCTCCCAAGTGCCATCCAACTGAAAGGTAGGTTTGTAAAGGCATTACAGTAAAAGTGTCTTCATCCACTTTATTTATCAAATGTGACATCATATCTGTATTAGTTACTTTTCTCTTGTTGCTGAGACAAAATACCCAATGCCCAAAGTTAAGGGAAGAAAGGTTTATTTAGCTCGCAGTTTGTAGAAGTTTCAGTCCACAATCAGCTGGGTCCAAGGCAGAGTGACATGGCAGACAGTCAGAAGGGAGCAAGGGAAGCAAGGGAAGCAAAAAGGGCAATAAGCAAGCCTCTTTCTGTCCCTTATATCTTATCCAGGCTATCTGCTTTTAGGGTGAGTAGCACTCCCACCCTTAATACCAGCACCTTTAATCCTTGTATCACATCCTTGATCCCAGCAGAATTAGGCCAAACCAATCAGTGGACTAATTTAGTAATCACATACTCTAGAGCCAGCCACCTCTGAAAACACCCCACCTATGACCACATGAGGCTGTGAGGGGATATCTAGACACAAACCATAACAATGTCACTTCTGACTCTTCCTCAAAGTCAAAATGACCACAAAAGGTAAACATTTTGAATTGATTTGGGCCATTGAGGTAACCATGACAGCACAATCAAGGACAGGAAAGACTTCCAGGCTGGGGATTTAGCTCAGTGGTTAGAGTACCTGCCTTGCAAGCACAAGGCCCTGAGTTCGATCCCCAGCACACACAAAAAAGAAGACTTCCAGAACTGTTTCAGAAAATGACAAGATTGATAGGATAAGTGTGTTCAAAGTGAGAGGACATAGTTTAAGGGGGATAATGGCAATGCATCTCTTACTGTAATAATTTTTTTACTAAACATTCACCGTATTCCTTTAATGATACTTTGTAGTCAAAGAATTGAAAAATAATATCCAGAATAGTTTTTTATGAATTAGAAGTATAGTATCTCAAAAGCTAGGATAAATAGAGAGAGGTTTAATGCACAAAAACAAATGTTACAGATATCATGAAGGAAGTTTGACAACTACAGGTTACTGGTGATCTTAGAGCAGTTTATAGAGAAGCTAGATTGCAGTGAATTCAAGAGAGAGTGGGAGAGGAGAAAGCAGAAACACAAGGTACAGACTACTTTCCCGGAAGTTTTGTAAAATAGAGGAAACAATTTTGTTATATGCATAATAAATTTATTAATATTATTTAATTAATTAATAACTCATTTCCATATTATTTGGATTTATCTTTATATCATCTTCTGGTTACTTCTTTCTGCTTCTATTATATCAGTGTCCCTTCCCAAGTCAGACACACCCAGAAGCACAGAATATTGTTCATTTTGGTAGTGGACAATTTGTTTTATTTTCTTCTGTGTTTTCAGTGCCTCAGGGGATTCTGTCTTTGGATGATGGGCTGTAGACACCCCTACCCCAACTCCTTCATCTGTTTTCAACAAAGATACATAAGTATGCACTTCTCAGACCAATTCCACAAAGCATGCAAAGTGTTAGGTTCTTAGCAGACCAATTACCAAGCCTTCCCACATCCTCTCCCCCAAATCCTTGGTGGGCAGATTTGGGAGAAAAAAGGAGCTGTCATTTCAAACTTTCCGAGATATGGTGTCCCAGTTGGAGCATCTGTTTGGCTTCATGTCAGCTGAGACCTTCCTTGCCAGCCCTGGTCAACCCAGCCCTTTCTCAGCGTGAGGTGGAGAGTAATTAACATCGCCGTCCACCTGTGTACAGGAAGATGCCCACAGCCACACCGGCGATGACAAAACTGCCCACCAGGATGCCCAGGACCAGTGATGTATAGGAGCGGCCTGTTTGGCTCCCTGCAGAACATGCAGAGAGTTAGTTTAAGAAGCTCACGGAAGAGTCTATGGTTTGAGTCATACCCCAAAGGACTTCTGCCCCCAAAGGAGAGGGGCCAGTTTACCCAGTGACTTAAGCTGTGTGTGCTCTGACCCCACTCCCAGCTCCTCACCCTTGTAGTTCACATCCTTCAGGTCCATTCTTTTGCCTGGAACCCGCCCCCTTCCCAAAACACAGGCACTGCCCAAGACCCTGGTACCTTTCACGTTTTTCAGGGCGACATGTTTCTCCACGTACTGCACACAGGTGTCCTGCAGGAATTCCTGCATTTCATACCGAGTACGGTTGTAGCTGTTGAGTTGCTTCAGCGTGTAAGTGACCAATTTGGAGGGTGCCTGGGGTCCCGAGACCCACTGGGCCTTCTCTGGCTGGAAAGTCACAAAGGAGCTCCCGTTCAAAGCCACTTCGAAGAAGACACGGGCTGTGGAGCCCTCAGAGTCTTTAGGAGGCAGCTCGCAGCCCAGGAAGCAGCGGATAGTGAGAGGAACTGCGGAGGAGGTCAGAATCAGAGGCTGTGTGAAGAGGAAGCCAACTCGGGGTGGAGTGTGTGTCCACCGCGGGGAAGAGGACTTGGTGGGGGCCGTGGGGAGAAGGCCTGGGGGCTGAGACACGGACGGGTGGTTGGGAGAGGGCTGGGTTAGACTTTTAGAGGATGTGTAAGGAAGTGTAAGGGACTATGAAGAAAAAGGGACACTATGAGAGAGAGAGGAGTTGGGACTGTGAGGGGAGGGATTGAGGATGCCAGAGAAGAAACTGGAGTCTTTGAGAGGAGGGAGTTGGGGGTTGTGAACGAGCTGGACGAAGTCACCAGCAGCGTCTGTGAGGAGAGGTGGCTGGAGAGTTGAGGGGACAGTGCAAGGGTTGTGTGAAGGAACCACGAGGGTCTAGGAAGCAAAAGAGTTGGAAGATTGTGAGGCAAGGACTGGGGAGTCAGTGAACCCTGGGGGTCAGAATGGGTCGGGGACCAGACTTCCCAATACGGTTCACCCCAAGAGGCCGTGACAGCTGGAAGAGGTTCTGATGGAGACTTCCAGTTCTTAGGACACCCACCCCTGTCCAGCCTCGAGCTCGTACCCATCAGTCTCCCCGAACCTGTGCGCCACCGGGCTACTACTTAGGCCAGCCCCGCCCACACCCAGACCGCCCCACCCACACACTGTCCCGCCCACAAAGCCCCGCCCCCGCGCCCCCTACTCACAAGTCACACTGTGTGTCTGCTCCATGTACACCAGCCGCACGAAAGTCTGGAACTGCTGCAGGTAGAGTTGCAGGCCTGCCTGTGTGCGCTCCCAGCTCTCCGGCTCCTGCACCGGCTGCAGCTGGAGGATCGTGACGTTGGTGCCTGGCCCCTCCAGGCTGTGGGTCAGACGTCCCCCCAGCGACGCGTTGCCGTAGTACCGCACGTGATAGGGGTCGCGGAAGTAGGCGATCTGGAGCATGTGGAAGTTCAGTGGGCCTGGGGACAGAGTCTGCGCGTCAGGACGGCTGGCGAAGGAGGGAGCGCTGGCCAGGGGAGGTAATAACCCCTCCCCAGAGGCCCTATAAAGTGCCCTCCCACCCACCATTCTCTATTTGATGCTCACAATAACCTGCCAGGAGGACAGGACAGTATTATCTTTATTTTACAGATGAGGAAACAGGCCTGCAGTTGGAAGAGGAACTTCTGCCTGTTACTTTTCTTTCCTTCTCTATTTCCTCTTCCTACTTATGGTTGGTCAGTAAGTCCTGACCTACGACAAAATCCCAATTCCATCTCCTGGTCCCCATCTCTCTGCCAGGGCCCTAGTTCAGGCCTCATCTGTTCTCATCTGGACTTGGGAAGTAAGTTCTTACCTCATCCCCCTACCCTAATGTCTCAATTTCACATCTTCTGATTGGACCTCCACCTGATCCAGGGATAAGATCTAGTTCTTCTCTTTAAAGTCCTGCAGTAACATACTATTCCCCCAAACAATAAAAAATAATAGCTAATATCCATTAAGTGCTTATTATGATCATGGCACTATGCTTTACACGCATTATTATCTTACTTGTGCTGTCCCCTCATGGCTTGATGCAGTATCTGCTATTATTAATTCCACCGTATATGAGAAACTGAGGCTAGGATCGTATAGCAGAGCCAAGGCTTGAATGCGGGTAGAAGAGTCCGGTACCTTTAACCAATCTGCTGGACTGCCTCCCCTTAGATACATCTGACCACAGGATCAAGCCCAGAGTCTTTAGTCTGGCATTCAACTCTGCTGGTGACCTGGTCTGGCTGCATCTGGTGGCTTCTTTCCAGTGCTTAAACATATCAAATTACTTGAGGTTCCACATGCTCACTTTTGCCTGACATATGAGTAGTGTATGAGGGTTGCTCTGCGTCCCTTGTTCTGCCTTGCAGATTTCTATTCATGCTTCAAGATCCAGCTGAGTTGCTCTCTCCTTGGGCAATTTTCTTTTTTTTCCCTTGGGCAGTTTTCCCATTGACTCCCCTCTTTACTTTTCTGGACACTTAGGTCTATTTCAGTGATCCCAGAGCACTTTGTGTTAGCATGTGCTTTGTGGGATTCTAAGTGACTGTCTCCAAACACATACACCAGCTACACTGGACTCTCCCAGGCTCTGGGGCCTTGTCCGGTTATCTGTGCCCCTGCACCCAGAAAGGGCCAGCACATGAGTTGGTACCTAGATAATGTTTGAGTGATGTGAGGTTGTTTATGTAACCAAGCCCCTGTTGAGATGTGCATGTGTGTGCATGTATGTGTGTGTGTATCTTGTCTGTGTTTGTGTTTGAAACTGTGCTCTCTCCCTGCAGGTGTAAATAAATATATCTGAATGAAGACCTTAGACATTTAGACGCAGTCCTTAACTGCTCTGTGACCCAGTTTCTTCCTGTGTAAAATGGATATTAATAACATTACGCACATTGTGGGGTACAGTGGAGGCTACATGAGTTATTACATGTATTAAATATAGTAAGCACTGGTTGAATACCGGTTATTATTTACTCCTCTGAGGAGGAAACTGAAGCTATAGAGTTTGTGGAAGAGGGGAGTGAAGACACTGCAATTATAGTCCAGAGCAGTAACTCCCTTTTCTGCTTAAATGGGGCCACTTCAAGGCAGCCTGATCCCGTATGAGCTCTCCTGCTGGCCAAAGCTTATTTCCCCCCAGTTTCATCTCACCAGCTGCACCCATTCTTCTATGTCTTTCCTGGTCTCTCCCTCTACCTCCCTTGTCTCAGCCCTAGTTTTTTCCCATGTCGTCTGTCTCTTATCAGCAGCCCAACTAGTCTCTGTTGCTTGGGGCTGTCCTTCAGTTTGCCCACCCTCCAACACATCTGAATATATTAACCTATTTAAATAGAAAATCAAAATGATGTCCAGAGAAAAACTTTCAGATTTCGATGTACTCAAATCTTCGCTATGTTAGAATGGAGTAAATTGTTACAATATAATTTTTCTTTCACTAATAATGCCACCTAAAAAATGTCCACACCTCCCTCCCCACTCTGTGCTGCCATCAGCTCTCCCAGCATCTTTGCATTCCCTACAGCTCTCTTCCCATCTTCCCAAGACCTACCCTTAGTGCCTTCACCCTCAGCTCTCCCTGTCCAGACTTCAACGCAGGGCTCCCCTCTCTCCAATGCTGGTTCCCTCACCCCCTCTGCTGGTCTCTTTAAGAAGTTTTCCAGTTGTGTTTCCACCAGCGTCCCCCAGCAGCTCTTTCTCCGATACTTAACTGCACTTCCTCGCGGTGGTTTTGGGACACAGGCCAGTGAGTGCCCTTCTGCGCTATAGACAGATCCAGCCAGCTGTAGACACAGATGCTGTGGAATTAGCTGTCCTCTGCTCTTGCTCACGTACCCAGAAAGGCTGAGCGTCTACAGAACCGTCCCCGGGCAGGAGACATGTCCCCAACTCACCCTCTGAGGCTTCCTGGCTACAAAGGGCCCAGCCCGGCAGCAGCAGCAGGGGCGGCAGCAGAGGCAGCAGGGGTGTCAACATCCTGGGGTTGAAGTGCGTGGTTCTACCTGGGCTCTTGATGGACAGGCTGGGGGCTTTCCTAGCTGGAGCCTGGCAAGAGAAGTAAGGCTGACAAGGAGGGGTGGAGGCTGAGCTGAGGATGGAAAGAGGCCAGGGAATGGCAGGAGGAAGAGGTTGTCAGGCTTTTAAAGTGTTATTCCTACTCTGTCTCATTTCCTACTAGGGGGCCGGCCTCACTCAGCCCCGCCCAGCGCTGGGCCCTCCTGCCCAGACCTGCCTTTTCCCTTCTCCCGGGGCTGCCTCTGAGGAGTGAGAAACAGGGAGCGGAAAAGGGGGAGAAGGGCTGGGTGAGAAGGCCCACTGCCGCTGAGTCAGGGGTGGGGCATGTCCTTTCATTTTAGGACAGGCTCCCGGGGATAGGGATTAGCAAGTTACTGGTGGGGAAACTGAGGCCCAGAGAGGTGTAAGAACTTGCCCAAAATTTATGCATCATGATGGTGACTGATCTGGGATTAGAATTTACTGGTCCAGGATAGTTGCATGCGTTTTATCAGTGTATTAATTACATAGCAATTACACAATCAGGGACCTTGCTCTAAGAAACAGTCACAAAATGAGTAGAAAGGAGCTCACAGTTTGTAGTATGATGTAGAGAATGATGAACAATATATAAATCTCAGTAGGGGCTTGGTCACATAAAGCAATATTTTTCAAACTGCGATCATAACCTATTAGTGGACAAAGAAAACATTTTAACAGTTCATGTTTAACATGTTTAAAAATAAAATACAAAAAAATACAACAGAATAAAACATTTTAATTCATTACCCTTGGTAAGCATTATTTCATGAAATACTTGGTCACTTTTTTGTTTTGTTTTGTTTTGTTGGGTTTTGAGACAGGGTCTCACTATGTAGTTCAGGCTGGCCTTGAACTCACTATGTAGTGCAGACTGGCCTTGAACTTGTGGAGATCCTCCTACTTCAGCCTCTGGAGTGCTGGGATTACAGGTGTGTGCCACCACACCCAACTTGTTCACTTTTCTATAAATGTTTTGGGTTTGTGTGCATATGTGTCTATGATGGATAGCAGTGTGAAATGTAGTTCCTACTCTGGGACACAAGTGGAGAAGTTTGAAAGTCATTTCCCCGAATCATGACAGTCCACACTGTGAAATACTGTGCGGTAGTTGAAAGCCTCACCCTTCCTTCCCCAACCCCCACTTTATGTTCATCATGTTACTTCGCACTACCTGCAGTTATATTGCTTATATACATGCTGTCGTCTGCATATTCCACCAGAATGTAAACTGCGTAATGACACAGACTGCTCATCTGGTTTCATAGTGTGCCTCAGATCATGCATATCATATAAAGAATATCAGCTAAATGAATGAAGGATGATTAGCATGTGCATATATTTCCATGAGTAAATCGTAGAGCATTATATGCAGTTTAGAACTGTTTGTCTATTTGTCAGTCAAACACAACAACCAAGTATCTTTTTCCATATGAGAGTAAATGAGTGTGGAAGGATGTATATTAGATACAGTGTGGTCTCTCTCCCCGGAGGGGCTTGAGATTAAGAGGTTACAAGTGTTTGCTTATATATGTGCCAAGGGGGGTGGGCAATCTTGTGAAATCTCTATCACTCTATTTTCTGAAGCATTTCATCATTCTATTCGTGTTGTTTAAAATGCGTACATTTTATATCTTGAAAACAACATATTTATTGTTTAATTACAAATAAAAATTTAGAGAATAAATTATGATACATCCCTATCATAGAATATTCAAAATGGTGGAAGGGGATGGCAGATCATTATGAGAAAATGAACTGATATGGAAGGATCCATGTGACATTGATAGTGCAGAAAGGAAATGTGCAACAATACAATAGTATTTACTTCTTTAATTTTTTATTTTTTGTGATGCTGGGGATCAAACTCAGAGCCTCACACTTGCTAGGCAAGTGCTCTACCACTGGGCTAAATCCCTGACCCCAGTATTTAAAATTTTTACTTTTGTCCAAGTAATACATTTATAATTCCATCCTCAGATTGCCTCAGATTTAAAAAAAAACCCTGTATGTGTCTATCTTTGTATTTAAATATACATAGAAAAAATGTCTGGAAACATACTAGCAACAGAGATTACCTCTAGGGAACTGGACAGGGTCAAATGTTGATTGGAGGATTTTAACTTACTTTTCCCTGGAGAAAGAGTTGATATACTAGTACAATCTGGGAAAAACTCTGAACATATATCAGGCTCCACTCTCTACACTGAATATGTGTTATATTCATGGTCACCTCTTAGTTACTGCAAACTAGTTAAGAAATAGCATCAAGTTGGATATGGTGGTTCACCCTTGTTATCCCAGCACTCAGGAGGCTGAGGCAGGAGGATGTTGCAAATTTGAGGCCAGCCTGGGCTACGTAGTGAGTTCAAGACCAGCCTGAGCTACATAGCAAGACCCTGTCTTAAAAAACAAACAAATGAATAAACAATGGCATCAAAGTCTTTTCCTATTTTCGGGGGGGGTTTGTTTGTTTGTTTGTCTGGTACCATGTTCTTTTCCTTTTGAAGCTTACCAAAGTGGTCTGCTCGGAAGAAGAATATCATGACCATTTATACTGTTTTGCCTTTTATAAAAAGTTATTATGAAATATTTCATATTTGAAGTATTATTTCATGCTCGAAGAATTATATTACAGACACGCCTATTCCCACCACCCAGCATAAGAAAGAAAATATTGCACAATATAATTGAAGCCCCTGTGGACTCTCCAACAATTTCATCTTTCTCCTTCTGTTGTAGCTCCTGAATTTCTATATGCTTGCACCACATACACGTGTATTTCTAAACAACATGTAGTAATATTTTTTACTTTAAGTGGTATTAAAGTGCATGCATTCCTCTGCAAGTTGCTTTCCTCACTTATGAACATGATCCATCGATGGTCCTGTGTGTAACTCCCTTCATATCCACTACTTTAAAATATTTCATTTTAGGAATCTACAGTTTAGTTAACCATCCTCTCATTAGACATTTAGGTCTTTTTTTTTCCACTTCTTGCTCATTATGAACAGTGCTAGTGTGAACGTTGTTGTACATGGTTTCTTGTGCTTATTTGGGAGAGATTTTGTAGCTGCAGACCTGGGAGTGGACTTGGCGAGTTGCTGGGTGCACACACATTCTATTTCAGCAGCCCCTGCCGTACTGTTTCACAAAGGCACGGCACCAACTTACATTCCCACCTGTGCACAAAAGTTCCCTCCATTTACGTCCTTTCCAGCCCTTGGGAGTCCAATGGATGGATGGGAAAATGGCACTTCATTTTGGTTTGACTTTTCATTTCTCTGATTCCTAATGAGCTTGTGCATCTTTTTGGTTTGCTTTTTTCTTCTCGTTCTTGAAGGTGTGAAGAATGTTCTGGATGGAGGATAATAACGTTAGTACATGACTGAGCTGAGTTGGAATGGAGTGCGGTGAGTCTGGTCTGAGCAAGTAGTGCCTGGGCCACTGGGGCTAACATGGAGCCATAGCAGTCTCCACAGCACTGATGACAGAATGGCCTTTCCTGCCAAGCTAAGCTCTGTCATGGACAGGGCAGTGGCACCCATGAGCTATTTCCCAAGCACCCTCCTCACACCCGAGAACCCTGAAAATTAAACAGAGAGATAACAGAAATCACTTTTATCGGTAACATGTACTGTGGGCCAGGAACAACACTTAGTTTTTTACATAAATAGTCTGACTTTGTACATATTTGGGCCCTGTGAGGTGGGCTTTATCAGCATCACCATTTTACTACTAAAGAAACTGAGGCTCAGAGCATTTAAATCACTTATCTCTCTTAAAGTCACACAGCAAAAGTTATATTTGATGCTCTCTCTCTAGGATGCCAAAGTTTGTGAGTTTATTTATTTATTTATTTTTTTTGAGCCAGGGTCTCTCCGTACAGTTCAGGCTGGCCTCGTGGCAATCCTCCTGCCTCAGCCTCCCAAGCGCTAGGATTACAGTTGTGTGCCACCACACCTGGCTAAAGTTTGTGAATTTAACTTCATACAGTATCTCAAAATTGTACTTGAAGCCAGGCGTGGTGGTGCTTGTAATCCTAGCCCTTGGGGGGCTGAGGCAAGAGGATCTCTGCAAGTTCGAGGCCAGCCTGGTCTACATAGTGAGACCTTGTATCAAAAGCAAAAACCAAAAGGCATAAAAATTTTTATCTGATCATTCTCCATCAATACATTTTTATGCACATACCTCCGATATACTGGAATGTTTACTGTATTGTATACATTATAAAACATGCCCAAAGTTCATAAGGTGTTAGGCCTATAATCTTTTCTGGGGCAGGCCAAGCTCATAGTCTCCATGTTATAGGCAGGATAATTAAAGCCCAGAAAAATCTAAGTAATTGCCCAAGGTCACACACCTTGGGAAGTGCAGAACAGGGACTTGAACTTGAAGACGTTGAGGGAATGGGGTTAGGTATGGAGAGAGTGAAGAGTGTTTGGGGTAGGAAAGCTGGCGAGTGGGGGCAACTTGAGAAGTTTCAATTCTAAACCCAGGGCTGGGGATGGGAGGGAAGGGAAATGCTGTGACTGGAACTAGGGTCTATGTTGCATCTGGTCTGGGTCGCAAAGGGGCAGAAAGTCACAGAACAGAGTGGGCACCAGGCCAGCAACTGGGATTTGACTGAGGCCTGAAGAATGAGGGTCCTAATGAGGAAAAGGAAGTGAAGGAAGCAAGTGGTAGTATTTCCCACTCCAGAGAGCACCTGCAGGAGAAAGATAAGGGGAACAGGAAGCTGCGCCGGGGCCAGTGCTCGTCCAGCTCAACGGGTGAGGAGAAGCCCCGCCAGGGCCCCGGGAGCCTGCTGAGCCAAGGACTGGCAGTGCGCCCAGCTGGACTTCAGAGGATCCCTTGCTCCCTTCCCTGTTAGCTCGGAAGACAGACAGCCCAGCCCAACTCAGGTAACAGAGGAGCGACTCTTACACTGGGACCTCACGACGTGTTGTGGGCATGGTATTTAGTAAGCAGAGTACGTGTGTTTGACTCTCATTAGTGCCCTATGAAAGCCCTGAGGGAAACAGCTACAACTCCCATTTACAAACAAGGGCGCAGAGGCACTGAAGTGAACTGGCCTGTTTGAAGGCACCCAGCTGGTAAAAGGCAGGGCTGGGACTCAAACCTGCGTGGGGTGGGCTCCAAAACCTGCTTTCTTCATTATTAGAACATCCTGTGGTGATCAGTAAGACGTTTCATTGTGCCTGGACCACAGCACGTTGGGAGTAGGTGGGGGAAACCAGAAAGGCCTGTCTTAGGAGGCAGCAGACAGAACCAGCCCTACCCCCAGAGGAATGGGATAGATACCCAGTGTGATTTCCTGAAGGGAAGACAAAGGAATTGATAAAATTCTTAAATCACTCTAGCACGCCTCGAGATAGGGAATATGGACAGAGGTTCCGTAAAGACAGCTCTTTCCTGTCCAGGTGATTGGTGAGAAACTGATATTTTGGGCGTGGCTTCTACCTTTCTCTCCCATTTTATCTTTCCCTATATTCCCTTCAGCCCAAACCCATTCCTCCTAATTTCCTGAACATAGAACTTCCAAATGTTATCTTTGTACATTCTTCATCATATCTTTAGATAACCAGAAGTTCCTACTTTTAAACTGGTTAAATTTATCTATTCTTTTATAATGTGTGCTTCTTGTGCCTTATTTAGAAATCCTAAAAAAAAAAAAAAAAAAGATATCCCTTCCTACCCTGTCTGACAAGGTTTCACTGTGTTGCCCAGACTGGCCTTGAACTCTGGGGCTCAAACAATCCCCCTGGCTCAGCCTCCAGGGTAGTGAATGTTACTGAAAATGATATTTTTAAAAATCTCGGACCAGGCGTGGTGGTGCACGCCTGTGATCCCAGCACTTCGGAGGCCAATGCGGGAGGATCGCCATGAGTTTAAGGCTGGTCTGAACTGCACACCAAGATCCTGCCTCAAAACGAAACAAAACCTCACATTCTCTCAGGTTTGGTGGTACCTGCCTGTAATCCCAGCCCTCTAGGAAGGTGAAGAAGGAGAAGGGCAAGTTCAAGCCTAGCCTGGGTAACTTAGCAATTTAATAAGACCCTGTTTTAAAATTAAAACAAATAAATAAACAGGGCTGGAGATGTAACTCAGTGCAAAGGGCACGGGTTTGAGACAGGAGATTAGAGTGTGGCAAAGCTTGCTGGGGAAGTACAGCAGATGTGACTTGTTAGTTACACAATCCCAGGACACATGTGCAGAACAGTTCCCAAAGCCCTGCACATGGACTTCTCACCAGAACTCAAGCAGGTTTTCCACAGGAGGGCCTAGATCTGATGTCAGTCTGAGGGAGGAGTGGGTGATATGAAAAGGATGGTCCACACTGAGTTTTTGCCACTGTTCTCACATTCCATGTTGGCCACTATCATGCTATAGGGTGTACTTCTTTTCCTACTGCTATTGGTCCAAATTCGCTCTGTTTGGGCAGAGCTTGTTTCTTTTCCAATCTCTGATAGAACTTTGCTGCTGTCTGCGCTTGACTTGACCAATTGCTCAGGACAGAAAGAAACTAGAAACCACCTCCAGAAGGAAGCTCCAGCACCTCCCAATTTGGTAACAGGTTCAATCCCTCGTAGCACAAAAACAAACACCTAAACATAAAAAATCAACTTCTAACTGCTTATTGGCAGCAGAGACGATTGCTGAAAATCTTGTTGTGTTAACTTTTTATCTTGTAACCTTAATGAATTCTTTTATTTAGTCTAATAATTATGTATAGATTCTTTTGAATTTTCTTTATTCATAATCAGCACTAGTAGATAATATATTTCTTCCTCCAATGCTATTTCTTTTTCTTATTGTTTTTCTACAACCTTTAGTACAATGTTGAATAGAAATATAGATATTTTATTTGATTGTGATAGAGAATAATTAGAGAATATGTTATTTTTCTTATTTAAAAAGGAAAGCATTCAATAATTGATTATTAAATGTGATATTTGCTCTGTGTGTTTATAGATACTCTTTATCAGAGTAAGTCAGATTCAGTTTAGTCTCAGTTTGCTGAGTTTTTATCATAAATGTTTTGCATTTTTCAACCAGGTGTGGTAGCATAGGCCTGTAATCTCTGTGCTCCGGGAGGCTGAGGCAGGAGGATCACCATGAATTCCAGACCAGCCTGGGCTATGTAGTGAGTTTAAGGCCAGCCAGAACTACATAGCAAGACCCTGTATCAAAAAGCAAATGTTTTGAGTTTTTCAAATCCCCTTTTATTACCTTTTAATAACCTGGGGAGATGATCATAGGGTTTTTCCATCTTTAGGGTGGTATGTGATAAGTGCATTGTTTGTGTTACTAAATTTATCTTGCATTGCTAGGCAAATACTCTCCCACTGAGCTACATGCCCAGCAGTGGCAGTCAGAGTGGAATGTGAATTTGATTGGCTTTTGGGATCTACCCAGCGGTTTGGTGGAACACATCTCTGGGTGTGTCTGGGTGGGTGGTGGAGGCCTTGGGGTCTACATGTGGCCCCTTTCCCCTTTCTTTCTGGCACTGTTCCCTTGCTCTGCTTCCTGACCACCGTGAGCTAAGCAGCTTTGGTCTGCCAGGTGCCCTTCTGCCGTGATGTTCCTGCCTTGGAGCTGGCGCTGAATTCCCTGAAGCCATGAGCAAAATTAAATTTCTACTTTAAATTTTGGGCATAAGGGGTTTTTTTTTTGTTTTCCCTTTTGTACTAGATATTGTGTCTGAGCAATGAGAAGCTAATACACTAGCCCTGGGAACTGAACTCAGGGCCTTTGCACTGAGCTACATCCCCAGCCCTTTTTATTTTGAGACAGTATCTCACTAAGTTGCCCAAGCTGGGTTCAAACTTTTGATCCTCTTGTCTCAGTCTCTCAGAGTGCTGGGATTTCAGGCATGCAGCAACACATGTAGCTGGAGATTTATCTTGAGTTGATTCTTGCCTGCATGTTTGGCCCACTCAGCTCCTATTTATTCAGGTGCCACCTACTCCAGGAAGTCTTTCGTGAACTCCTGCCCACAAGTCTGGGTTAGACATTCCCTCTGTCCTACTACAGCCCTCTCCTTCCCCCATCACAACCCATACCTCTGAATACTTATCTAGTGGCAGTTTAGCAGAGTACCTGGCACATAGCAAGTGCTCAAGAGATGTTTTTTTGGATCACTGAACAAACAAACAAGAGAAGGAGAAAAACACTGATTAGCAAAGTTCTTGGCACAAAACTGGCACTGAGAAAATTCTTTTATTTTTTTGAGCCTCTGCTTTCTTGTCTGGAAACTGAGGATACAACTGTCTCAAAGGGGTATCATGGATTTGTGCATTACTTAAACCAAAGTCTGACACTTTATGTCAAGGATAATTCTCAGCTTGTGAAAAACATCTTTCTCATACAAAGAGTAAGTATGGGTCAAGGTTACATTTGGCTCATGGAGGGGACTGGCAGGATAACAAAACAGAATATAAAAACTGGAGTGTTTATAGTCATGGAAAATAAAAATTTTAAAACAAGATTGCTAAATGAAATACAAAATGAGTTAATATCATTTTGTTTAATAACCTTGTTATACAGGGTTATAAAACCATAATTTGAGATTCTCTTCTCTCATACAGAAAAGGAAATTGCCACACCTGATTACAAAACTGTAAAATATCGGCGCTTTCATCAGTTATGTAAATGATATTACATTTCTCTTCAGGGACAGATGACTCTTAAGTAGACTCATTGGTCAATGAGTTATCATGACATTGAAACATCACACAACCATCTCTGTATTCTAGTCACATGTTTTTGATCATTTTTCTTAATGATAGGCAGTTTAGTTCAATAGATACTAACATTACTATACGGCTCTCATTGTGGGAGAAGACGACAGAGCAGTAAGCAGCAATAAATCAGCTGCTCCAAGATTCGGAATCCAGACACTGGAAAGTAACAACTTGGGGAAGAAAAGGAGGGAGGTGGCTCCCGGGGACCCAAGAAGAATCTGAAGGGCAAATTGGAGCCTACAGAGAAATTGAACAGTCAGATCACAATGCAGAAAAAGGAAGAGACAATCTGTGCTTTCTCCCTGGCTTCCAGCTCATGGCAAGGGAAAGGAAGATCAAATGTACAGAGACAGCGAGGGTGGGCAACTCCAGAGACCTTGAGGGAGAAACGCACCAGTGGAACGGAGTGGTGGATGCCATGCACTACAACAGCTGGTGAGTGACCCCAGTCCAAGCATTTGCTAAATACCCTGGAGAGGGTGCCTGGGCAGACGCCATGTACGAGGGGACAACTGAACCTGGAACTCAGAGCAGCTAGGGGTTGGCTTCATCTCAGAGCTCCCAGTGTTAAACTCCCACAGTGACTGGGTGAGGGACATCCACAGGAGATGTCCATGGTCAGGGAGCCATGGTCAAGCTGGCAAGAGACACCCAGAGTGTTACAAACTAAATGACTCAGGCCCCACACCCATGACCAGAGGCCAGATTCAGCCTGAATTTATGTGAATTTGAAAAACTGGTACACTGCCCTAATCCTACTGCCAGTTTACTGGGATTATCCAGCATGGGTCTGGGCTCTGTTTGCCTCCTTGTCTACCAGCAAGAGCAGAGTCACGCCTTGAATTGGACAGTGCCACAAAGCTGTAGACCACAGACTGGAAATCACAGAGAAATTTCTCTCTTCTTTTTTTTTTTTTTGGTGTTAGTCTTTTATTATTATTAGTATTAATTTTTTTTTTTTTTTAGTGGTGCTGGGGATAACACTCAGGGCCCTGTGCTTGCTAGGCAAGTGTTCTATCACTTCAGCTAAATCCCCAGCCCTAAAAAAATTTTGTATTCATTTTTTTTGGATCACTTGTTCTTTTTTGTGAGTGTGAATATTGTTTTTAGTTTTTTTGTTTTGTTTTATTTGTGTTTTTTGTTTTCTCCTTCTTTTCTTCTCTCCTGTCTTCTTCACCAGTTCCCTGAGGCTTGGGGAATCTGCCTTTGTCCTTCTTCCTTACTTTTAATCTCTTTTTGTTCTTTCATTTCTTTAATTTTTTCCTCTTCTTCCTTTTAAATTTTTTCCCCTTAGGGTAAAATTGCTCTATTGAGTGAATATATACTGGATATAATTTTCTGATTTGTTTTAGATTTTGTTATATAACTGTAAATCTTTCTTGTTTGTTTGTTTTTTGAGACAGGGTCTCATTATGCAGTTCAGGCTGGATTTTAAACTCACTATGTAGCCCAGGCTGGCCTCAAACTTGGCGGGGGTTCCTCTTGCCTCAGCCTCCCAGGTGCTGGGATTATAGGCGTGTGTCACCATGCCCAGCAATGTAGCTATAAATCTTTTTTAAAATTTATTTATTTTTTGTAGCTATAAGTCTTGTACCTAGGGTTAAAGGTGGCAAATTATCATCACAATTTGTCATTTTCCAGTCTGTGTTTGATGCTGTTATTACTGATTGTACTACTTTAGGCAAGGTAACATAGTTCTTGTGACCAATTGATCTTTTTTTTAAATTTAAAACCAAGCACTTTATTAAAAATCTGTTCTACAAAGAACTAATTATTGATTTATTTTTGGTGCTGGGGATTGAACTCAGGGCCTTGCGCTTCCTAGGCAAGCACTCTAACCACTAAGCTAAATCCCCAGCCCCAAGAACTAATTTAGAACTATTAAAATACCGCTTCATGGAATGTCATCATACTACCATGAAGTGATATTTTTTGGGGGGGTTTGCCAGAGATCAAACTCAGGTCCTTGTGCTTGCTAGGCAATTGCACTACCACTTGAGCTAAATCCTCAATCCCCAAGTATTTCTTTATTACACATGAGAAAAGTAAGGCCAGGAAGGTTAACTTAACCTGTTCTAGAACTCTACCAATTAGCTGCAGAATCAAGCCAAAAAATCTGGATTTCCAAGCTCCTTACTGAGCTCATGAAGTTCACAACCAGGAAAAAACTAACATTATGTCACTTGATTTTTTTTCTCCTGTAGTGAAAAATTCACTTGTGTTCTGCCAGCCTTCTTTCAGTGATATTTTGGAATTAACATAGTAGGGATCACAATATAGTAAAGGGAAAAGATGTGGTCTCCGCTTGGTGCTTTAATCCAGAAGCAGACTAGCGGGGTTGGGAATTTAGCTCAGTGATTAGAGTGCTTGTCTAGCAAGTGCAAGGCCCGGAGTTTGATTCCCCAGCAGCGCCCCCTCCAAAAAAAGAAACCTTCATAGCAAAATACCAGATTCCCTATTAAGAACAAAAGGGATTCAAGTTTAACAGGCCAAAATAGAAGACAAGAAGTCAACCAGAACATGTATAAATGGCACAGAACATGTATAGATGACCTCAGACCCCCTATGCTGAAGGAATCACAGCAGAAACCCCGAGGTGCAAGAGCTCTCAATATTCAGAGTCAAGGGGAAAACAATGTTTCTCTCCCATTTAATCATCTTCTGAGTGCTCGGCAGAGCTTTCATCTGTAGCCACTTTCCAATTTGTGCATTTGTCCTGTTTTTGTATTTCACTGTTAGCTACAGTGATAGGGACTCTTTCCTCTCTTTTTTCCTTTTGGTTTTCTTAGTGTTTCTTTCCTCATTTTCTTCTGAACTACTAGATACTGAATCATCTGACTAGTAAATGTGACTTTCTGCCCCTAAAAATAAAGCAGGTTTTTTGAGAGACTTTTTCTCTGGGTTTTTTCTTGCGCTTATGTGATTGCTTCCATTTCCTGGTACTAGAATCACCGGTTTCTTCTGAGAACTCACTTGAGGAATCTGCTATTACATCTATAGTTTTCCTTCTGTTTTTTTATGTGACCTTTTTTTCTGTTCCTTTTTGTGGGACTTCTTTAACTTCTTTATCTGTGGAAATGTTTTCTTCCCATTGGTAATATCTTGCTGATCACTGTCTGTTTCAAACTCTTCAGGGTATAACTCTTTAACCACTGTGATCCCGTCTGTCTGGCATGTTAGCTTCATAATTGTGTAACTTCTTATTCTGGGATTTATCCTTAAGAAAATCTTCCATGGGGTTGGGGCTTTAGTTCAGTGGTAGAGCATTTGCCTAGCAAGAGCAAGGCCCTGAGTTTGATCCCCGCACTTCCTTCCCCCACAAAAAAAAAAAAGGAAAAAAAATCATCATCCAGTGTCCCAGAAATTTTAGTTTTTGGCCTCCTGTATTCTTTCTGACTTTCTTCACCAAAACTATCACTACACATCCGATTTAAACTGCTGGGTAACATTTTCCTTTTGGTTTCCTCCTAAGGATCCTCCATCTGTTTCTCTATTTCTCTTATTTTCCACATATCTGATTCTTCCTGGATCTTATCATGAGCATCTGTGTGCTTGAGGACTTTCCCCAGAGAAACGCGGGACATTCTTCAATCCCTTGATCCATGGGTCACAGCCTCACACGGCCAGTTGGTTTTTCTTATATGTCAATACCTAGAATGTCTGGGGGTCATAAACAATACTACAACCCAGTACCAGAGAACTGGGTGCTAGACCAAACAGGCTACATCTTTTCATCCCTAATAAGCAGAAGAGGCAGGACCCTGGGACAGACTCAAAGGCCAAAAGCCAGCAATACCTGGAAGACATCTCTGAAAAGTAGTCATTTCCTAAAGAGGTCTCAATACTAGTAATAAAGCTAGCTACCATATGCAATTTACAAGCATCAGTGCGGAAAATAAACAAACAAACAAAAAGTAGAAAAGAGAAAACATGGGAGCACCACACAACCCAACACCCCCAACTTGCCCAAGGCAAATCCAGGAGGCAGCGAGGTGGAAGGAACCAAAAGCCACCCAGCTGAACTTCCCGAGATGGATATTATAAGGCTCTCAATAAATTTTTGCTCCCTGTACTTTTTTTTGGCCTCCTGACCTGGCACAATTGACTAGCAGAAAAATTTGGGAGCTACAGGGCAGGTGGGCCGATGGGCGGACTCCGCAGCTCACTGAGCTCTTCCTCCTCTCAGCCTGCAATGGGGTGGGGCTGGTCCGAGTCAGGGCCTTGTGCTTGCTAGGGAGCGCTCTACCACTGAGCCAAACCCCCAACTCCCATATTGTCTTTAAAAGAAATGGGTATTGTGTGGAAAACCCCACAATTTTGTTGTAGCACTTTCCATTTATTTTTTTTTATCTTAAAAAGAATATGGTAAAATGCACATAATAGGATATAACATTAATGACTTTAATCATTTTCAAGAACATACTTCAGCAGCAGATTTAGCAACAGGTCTGAGTTCACAGGGAATATAAGCATTATAAAAACATGGTCTGGGGCTCTGACCAGGAAGTCATTGATCTAAGTATTTAGAAATGCTGGGCACAGGGGAAATGCAAGCATTTCAACAAGACAACAGATGGAGAATTTCCCAGGAATAGAATAATTATTTCTTGGTATTTCAAAAGTATGCAATATGCAGGCTCTGCTTTGGGAGTTGACAGAAATTGCTGGAGTCAATTGACTTTTATGTGCTAAAAAAGGGATTCCCAGATACTTCCCGGCTAAAAGGCAAGTGTATTGGGCCAAAGGGGATCTAGCTTCCAACCTCAAGCAATTGAACTTTTTCTTCTGTCTTTCCAACAGTAAGTAAGGGAATGTTGATCCTGGAATCACATAAGCTACAGCTAGAGGACCCTATAGAAGTTGACCAGATTGGCACTTTTTAATTCTGTACTTACTTTTTATTAATATATTTGGCATTATTTCCATTAATGAGATAGAGAATATCTGGATCCAAATCTTGACTTTAGTATTTACTGAGTGTAAGATATAGATTATACTGCTACTCCTCTCTTCAGCATTTTTTTTTTTTTGGTGCTGGGAATCGAACTCAGGGCTTTGTACTTACGAGGCAGACACTCTGACCACTGAACTAAATCTCCAGCCTCTATTCAGCTTTTAAAATCTGTGTTTCAATTTTTAAAATCCGTAAAATAGTAATAAAAGTACTCCCTGAAAGAGTTGTGGTGTTGGTGTCTGTGGAACATTCAGAACAATGCCTAGAGTACACTAATTGTTATATAAATGCTTGGTATTAGTACTCAGGAGGCTGAAGCAGGTTTGTGAATTTTTTTTTTTCCTGTGCTCGGGATCGAACTCAGGGCCTTGTACTTGAAGGCAAGCACTCTAACCACTGAGCTAAATCTCTGGCCCCGAGTATTGTGAATTTAAAGTCAAAGGAGGCTACCTAGTGAGTTCAAGGCTAGTCTAGACTATCTAATGAGACCTTGTCCCACCCACCCCCCAAACTACAAAGCTTGCTATAACCAATACATTTGACTATTTCCCCCTCCATAATCACTCTCCTCATCCTTCTCCTTTTCCTTCTTTTTTTTTTTCTTTTCTCCTCCTTGCTCAATTAGCAAATAATCAAATTCCATTTGGAATGTTGCCCTACAGTTTTATTCTACTACTTCAATGTTTCTGGGAGGATTTCTGCAGTTGATGTGTGTGGAATTCTATTATCTGATTTTTTTGAAGTAGCACTTATGGATCCACCAATATTTTCCTTGGGCTGAGAGGTAGAGTCCCTCTCTCATTTATGGAAACTGAATTCCTAAAAGGGAAAGTGAGTTTTTTTGGGTCACTCCTTTTAAAAGTGTAGAGAAACACTACTGAGTTCTGGGTTGCTCGCCTCTCCTCCTGGAGTTGGATTCCAGGTTCTTGTTTGAAGAAAAAAATTGAACAAAATGAGCTAGAAGCAGTGGCAAAGTTTATTCAAAAAAGTAAAAGTTAAGAGTGAGAGAGAAAGAGTGAGAGACTCTGCAGAGTGAGCTTGGGCTGAATAAAAGAGGAAAAAGCAAGATAAAAGAACACCCTGGAGAAAGCGGGGTGGGCTATCATGATGAAAGCCATGATAGCAAGCTCTTCATGGCATCTGTGTCCTTTTGCACTGTCCAAATCTTGAGGAAACCCATGAGAACTTCTACAAATGGATCCTAAAGGCAATGCTGAGATCCCACACTTCAGGCTGACTTCAGGTCTAGGCCATCTTATGGAAAACCTACTCGAGTTCTCAAGAGAAGTCACATGCAGGGCTTTGGGAACTGTTCTGCGCATGTGTTCTGGGATTTTGTAATTAACAAGTCACGCCTACTTCCCTAGCCAGTTTGGCCATGTCCTAATCTCCTATGTCAGCTTGTCCAAAATCATGGAGACATGGCAAACCCATTAATAGAACAAAGGGCTACTGCGTACCAGTTCAAGACTTGCCCCACTCAACAGAGTCCAAGGATACTGACCTCACATACTGATGTGATCCAAATGCCCTCTAAGCTCTACTTATTCAGACTCAACCACTCTGTCCTTCCAAATATTCTCCAACAGATGTCTTTCTAACAAAATTGCCAGTGCTGCAAGGGAAAGGGCTGTGACTTGATTATATTGGAACTTTTATTATATGCCTACCTGAGCTTCAAACTCTTTTATCTCTCTCTGTCTCTATCTCTGTCTCTCTCACTTTCTCTCTTTCTTTCCTTCCTTCTTTCTTCCTTTCTCCCTTCTCCTTTTATTTTTTTCTTGAGACATGGTCTAACTACTGCCCAAGCTGGCCCTGAACTCACTATATAACGCAGGCTGGCCTTGAACTTTTGATCCTCCTCCCTGAGCCTCCTGAGTGCTGGAATTTTAGGCATGCACCAGCATACGCACTAATGCTTTCCAGAGTGTAAAAATAAATTTTTCTTTCTCGTTATAGAACTATGAAATCAGTCACATGAATTATGAAAACATAAGTCATAGTTTCATTTGTTCTATGATAGTGTGGAAAATATGAATCTTTCAATATTGCTCATAGAGACAAATCATTATCAAATCCAGGCAGCCTGGTCCCACCCTCCCTGCAAATCTTTTATCTAATCTAGAGTTTTGAATGGAGGACAAAAAGATAAACTACCAGACAATTAGGATACACTGAGTTTCATAACAGAGAAAGGCCCAGACCTGAAAAATACTTAATGCATTTGCTAGACTCAAAAACAGACTTTTAAAGTTTAGGTCCTAATCTCTGGAATCTATAAGTGTTTATCCTATTTGGAAATGAGTCTTTGAACATGTGATTAAGGATCTTTGTGTGTGTGTGTGTGTGTGTGTGTGTGTGTGTGTGTGTGTGTGCTAGGGATCAAACTCAGGGCTTTGTGATTGTGAGGCAAGCACTCTACCCACTGAGCTAAATCCCCAGCTCATGATTAAGAATCGTTTTTTGTGATTAAGAATCTTGAGATGAGAGATTATCACATATTATCCAGGGGGGTCCAAAATGCAATAAAAAATGTCCTTAAAGGCAAGCCAGGCATGGTGGCACATGCCCATAATCTCAGCACTCAGGAAGCTGAGGCAGGAGGATTGCTTCAATTCAAGGCCACCTGGAACTACATAGTGTGACCCTGTCTGAAAAGAAAAAAAAAAAAAGAGAAGCAGAGGGAGATGTGACACATATTCAAAGAGTGATGTGAAGACAGAGTCCTGAGTGATTCATCCCCCAAGCCAAGGGATGCCAGCAGCCAGAAGAATCTGGAAAGGCAAGGAATGAATCCTCTCCTTGAGCCTTGAGCGGAAGGATGAACGGCCCTGCCAAAAATTTAATTTTGGCCTAGTGAAACTGATTTCAGGCTTCTGGACTCTAGGACCAAGAGAATTAATTTCTGTTGCTTTAAGTCACCAAGCTGGTGGTGATTTCTTACAGCATTGCAGGAAACTCACACATTGTTCTGTGCTGTCACCTAGGTCTCAGCTTACTATGGTCCGTTTGGCACCTCCAAGAAGAGTTCCCCAAATCATTCTAACATTTACTGAGTGGCTCTTCTGTCAGCATAACAAGGACTTCACATACAATAACTCACAACCTTATTGAGTGAATATTAATATTATTTCTAATTTACAGATGAGAAAAACGAGGGGGGAAAAAGGGTGACCCTTAGGTTCATCACACATCTCTCTGGGATAAATTGGGGATTAAATTCTCATATAAACCGATGGTATTTTGGAACACTTATCTGAGATATTTTTGAAGATGCTGGACCAAAGGACACCAAAGCTGCCTGCACTCAACTCAAAAATCTGAATTACCATTTCCACTGACTTTTTCAGAGAAGAGGATGAAGAGAAGAGGACAGCCAGTTTTAGAATCATAGAAAGGTAAAGTTAAAAAAGATTCATAGATGAGGACTCTGGGCTCAGAGAAGGGAAGGGGCTTGTCCTGGGTCACATACACAAGTTGTGTATTAATAGCAGGTTGTAACTGAAGACGAGATCTAACTTTAAATCCAGGTTGGGAATCTACTGCACATTCACACTGACCAGTGTCATAGGTGTTGTTATAGTCTAACGTGCTGACCAAACTCTAGGAACTCGCAAGAAGAGAAATGGAAAAATGGGCCGTAAACTTTCCCAAAGCTATTAATTCTCCAAGTCTGTATTCTCAGATGGCACACTGCAGGCTACAACTACTGAGATGGTTCCAAGCATTGGGAGGCGCAATCTTATGGGTTGGGATGGAGACCAAAGGGACTATGATAGTGTGACCAGAACCAAAAGTGAAAGAGAACAATGTCATGTACTTATGAATTCCTAGAAGTGACTCAGGAAACCTTGAGTTGGAAAAATAATTCTAAGTTGTTATACAATAAGGAAACTGGTTCGGGAAACTCAATATCTCTAACAATGGTTAAACCTGAACATAGTTCATCCTTTTCTCTTTTTTTTTGATTTTTTTTTCTTTTTTTTTTTTGAAACAGGGGCTAACCATGTAACCCAGGCTGGCCTCAAACTTGCTGCGCTCCTCCTGCCTCAGAGATTACAGGCCTGTGCCAACACAGCCGGCCTTTTGTTTTTGTTTTTTGAGGGGTTTTGTTTATTTCATTCATTTCCTATATGTCCATTCAGCAAATATTGAGCCTCTGCTTATTTCTGCCTTAATAAAGTGGTTGGGAAAAAACCAAACTAGATATTGCTTTTAAAGTGTCCCATGCTGTTTTAGTATACAAGTAGTCGATAAAACCTAACTGGTATTATTAAAACATTGATTAACAATAGTAGCCACTGTCTGTAAGACACGTCGATCGCCGTCTCGGGACTATGTATCCCGAGACCCTCTTCGCCGCCGTTGCATTCTGGAACTTGTAGTCCGGAAGTGAGTGGGTGCTTTCTCGATGCGCAGGCGTAGTGGTGCGGATCCCCGGAAGAACCGGTTGAGGCGCTCAGAATGAGCGTGTGGCGGCGGCTGCAGCTGCTGCGGCAGCACTGACAAGATACGAGCTCTATGCCTTTCCGTCTGCTCATCCCGTTCGGCCTTCTGTGCGCGCTGCTGCCCCTGCACCATGGTGCGCCAGGTCCCGACGGCACCGCGCCGGACCCCGCCCACTACAGGTGAAGGAGGCCGAGCTCCCACCCTTCCAGAGTTGGGGACTGGGAAGCGGAGACCGGGTTCCTTCCCTTTCCCGCCGTCCCAGGACTCACCCCCCCCCGCCCCCCGCCGCTTGCTCGGGTCCTGCTGCCCGATCCGCGGACCTTCGGCAGAGACCAGCTGGTGATAACCACTTTCCGCCCCATTTCTTGTCCTTTTTCCCGTCTGGTTTTGTGTTCTGGCCCCCCTGTCTTATTTCTGGTCCCTCGCACTAGGGAACGAGTCAAGGCCATGTTCTACCACGCCTACGACAGCTATCTGGAAAATGCCTTTCCCTACGACGAACTGCGACCTCTCACCTGTGACGGGCATGACACTTGGGGCAGGTACTACGAGCCTAGGGATAAAGGGCGGCTGCGGTGGAGCGATTCGGGCCTGGTCACTTGGGGGATGGCTTCAGGGTTTCCTCACCGGTTCTTAAAAGTTCCGAGGCGGGGCGGGGTAGGGGGCTGCGCTCCTCCAAATTCAGACCAGCACCTCCAGGATCCACCTGGCGTCCCCGCAGTGCAAAAAGTCCTGGATTAGCCAAGCTAGCTGGACCTCTAGGCTCAAACTCACCAGTAACAGGCATCAGCTGTGGGGACTTGGGGCAAGTTTCTGGAGTCAAGTATCGTGGAAGAGTTTGAAGAATCAGAAAGCCCTACCCCTTCATTTTATCTGTGGGCAAATAGGTCCAGGAGCGGGTGTGACTCTCCCAAAATTTAAGAGCCTTTGTAACTGGTGTACTGTGTGACCCAAACACACTTCATCCTTATTTTATGGTTTCTTGTCATTCATACCTTAGCTCCATATGTCAGCTCCTTAGCCCTAGCTACCCCCTTCACGTGTCATTCTCACAAGTCACTTGTTTTATTTTCTTTGTAGCTCTTCTCTGATACTATCATTGTCATTTACCCACTGGTTTCTTTCTCATTTCTATGAGAATAAAAATGCACGAACTAGAATTCTCTGTCTTGTTCCTTAAGTGAAGAATCATTGTATTAGTTGCAGCTGGCATTGATTGAACATTATGCTAAGCACTTTACTGTGTAATTTTATTCTCTTATGCATCTAGGAGTTAGGTGCAAATACCTCCAGTTTACATATTTATAAATGATTATGTTATCTCCTATGTTAAAGACTAGAGAAGTTAAGTAAACTCAGAACTTGTTCTACTTTACATATTTTAGTGTGAAAAACAAATACAAAACAAGGGCTAATTCAAGCAGTACGAAGTCATATGTGATAAAGTAAATGTCTCTCAGACCTTAGAACTCCAATCACTGTTACCTTTTCTTTATATTCTTTCAGAAATATTTTTGGTTTATACTATTTGTAGGGTGTATCCTTTAACATTCTGAAGGTATAATTTCCATATTATACAATACCTCCATTTTAAGTATATAGTAACCACCATCGAATCCAAGCTATAGTATGCTTCTTATCCTAAAAAGCTTTCTTGTGTCCCTTTATAGTTCATCCTTTTACCACCACTGGCCCTAACAACAGCTAATCTGCTTTCTGTCAATATGTCTGTTTTTGAAGTGTAGATGGAAACACACTCTCTCACCTGTTCTGTACCTTGGCTTTTTCATGTAATAACATAATTTAAATATCTTTATCAGCATACAGAACTACTAAGAAGCATCGTTTTGATAGCTTTATAGTTTTGTACTATTTGTACCACTGTTTAATTCATCATTGTTCAACTTGTGGACAGTAGGTTCTTTCTAACCTTTCACTGTTCGAAACAATGCTGTTCTGAGTGGTCTCAAACAACTATGTACGCTGCGGGCTAAATTCCTACGTGTGGACTTGCTGAAAAGCCTGGGCTTTCAGCTCCAATCTTATACTGCCTCCTCATGGCACAAAAGAATTCCAGAGAATATAGATGATGTGTTTAATTACAACTGAGCAATGTCAGCCCACACTTCCAGGTGCATTAAGAAGGTCAGATAATCTCAGAGACTTTCCTTGTGGTTTCTTTGTTGTCATGATAAATGGGAAGGGCAGAGGCATCCCTGTGCCTCTCATAGTTTTGAGGGGAGGATCTAGTCTATAACTGGTATTTAATTTTCTTACTAAGCAGCTGGGATTTCTTTCCTTTTATAGTTTTTCTTTGACTCTGATTGATGCTCTGGACACATTGCTGGTAAGTATCTTGTCTATTTCTCTTCCTCTTAGCCTTTGCATAACCTACATCCTTCCTCCTTTGGTAGCTTGACTGTGGATAAAAGTGAATTCCTCCTCAATTAGGTGTTTCATCTCATGTCTCTGTACCATCACACTCTGGTTACCAAGCCAAATAGGAGAAAACCAAATATTCTGATGTATTCGGATTCTTTATTTAGCAAACATTTATAGAGGACCCATTAGGTGCAGGGACCTGTGACAGCCTTGTATAACTCTGTGTGAGATACAGAGAATTTGGTATCCTGTTTGTTTTCTGCTTACATTCTAGTAGCCTTGTGCAATGTTAATAGAATAAAAACAAACTAGTTACTATGTTATGTATAGGGCTCTCGCCCTCTATACTTTACAAATATTACCTTGTTTAATCGTTCCAGCAACCTCATGAGGTAAGTACTTTTACTCCTTACAGCTGAGAATCTGGTGTTTGGAAAGGTAAAATGATGTACGTAGGATACAAAGCTTTTAAGAAGTAGAGCTAGTACTTAATTCTGTATGACTGCAAGCCTTGGATGTCTTCTTTAAAAAAGCCACGAGAAAGTATTTAACAACTTTCCTCCCATTTCATTATTTTTGGTTCACTATTTTTGGTTCGCTACTATTTATGTAATTAATACAATTCAGTTTATAATTTATTTTGCTTAATGTTAGCTTGTATGTACTTATCCATTCACCAAGTGTTTTTTGAGGGCCAAGTGTACGTCAAGCACAGTGCTATACTCTGGAGTCATAGTGGTGAGTGTAAACAGATGTGGCCCCTGCTCCCTGGAGTGTGTGGTGTTAGCAAGGGAGCAAAGGTCAAAGAATAACCTTGAAGAATGTGTAATTACAAATTAAGGTGAGTGCTCTGAAGGAAAAGAACATAATTCTGTGAGTGGTTGTAACAGAAGAATCTGCCCTGTACTTCAGGGAACTTCCCTAAAGTAGAGAAATGTCCCTGGAGTTGGGATCTGGAGGAGAAGCAGGTCTTGACAGGGAAAGTGTGGAGGAAGAGTGTTCTAGGCAGAAGGAACAACCAGTGCAAATACCTCACGGCAGGAGCGAGCATAGCATGTGAGGTGACTTGCAGCAAGGCCGGTGTGGCTGGGGAGTGGGGAAGGAAAAGGAGAAAATAAAGTGAAGCTGTCAGGACAGAGAAACCAGGTGACGCAAGCTCTTCACTCTGTCAAGGGTTTTGATCTTTTTTTTTTAAATTCAGTAACTATTAAGTCCAAATGCAGCATGTACAAAAACAGGAATATAAGAACTTGTAATCTATGAAAAGCAAAAGGAAAAGCAACTCTTACCTCCTCTAATTATCTCGGTGTGGACCTCCAAATGATATAGGGGAAAAAATATAATTCCCAACCTGCTAGATGTCAGTTACGCTGAGTTCATGTTCCCTGAAGTCGAAGAATGAATTCTAAGGAACAGAGGAGGTTAAGAGTAGGAATTTTATTGAGAGAGAGAAAGAGAGCTCCTGAGAGACAGGAGGGGACCCGAGTGGGTTGCCCAAGGGTTTTGATCTTAATTTGAGAGCAAGGGAAAGCTACTGGAATTTCTTTAAGCAGAAGGCAGGAAATGATGAGGGTTCTGTTTTGAGATTGCCCGTTGCAATGTGAAGAAATATTTGTGTAATCATTCAACAAACATTTGTCAAGTAATTGCTTTGTGAGCTGTACTTGGCACTCTGGTGAAATTCAGACATGAATGAGGCCTCTGCCTGTGCAAAGATGTTTTTTAATGTGGAAAGAAATAGATGTGGGGTAGTTCCACTTACATCCCACTCATCTAGGAAACTGTGGAAAGAATTATGCCTTCTCCAGTAATTCCGGTAACTGACTCTTCATTGGTCTGGCTTGAGTTTACACCTAAACCAGTCACTTGGCCAAAGGACATGGTACTGTGGCTGGTCCACGTCAGGTACCCACTCTGCAGCTGGGGACATGGTGTTAGTCTCCCCCAAGCCACAGGAGTGACTGTGGAAGGGTGATTCTTCAAAGGAAAATTGGTATGCTGTTATCAGAATAAAAGATAGCAGGAGTGCTGGGCATGGTGGTGCATGCCTGTAATCCCAGCACTCTGGAGGCTGAGGCAGGAGGATTGTGGTCAGTTTGAGGCCAGCCTGGACTACATAGCAAGACCCTGTCTCAAAAAAAAAAAAAAAGATATTAGGATTGCATTTAGCTGATGGTTTAAAGAAAGAGGGTTTATTTCCTCAAGTAAAAGAAAATTTGGAGGTAACTTCTAGCAGTGGGTCAACTCAGCAACTATGCTGTCAAGAACTTGGGCTCTTTGTTGCTTTTCTGTTCTCCTCTTGGTGTACTGGTGTTCATGCTCACGTTCAGTACCTCACGGTGGAGCACAGCTGCTTTCAAGGCAGGCGGAGGCAGAGTAAGCTTTTCCAGAGATGTCCCCAGGAGTCTCTGCAAGAGTCAGAAGCCAGTAACACGATTGCTTAGCAGCAAAGGAGCCTGAGAAAGCCAGCTTCTGGGTGAAGAAGGTTGGAAGCCAGTCAGTAATGTTTTCCACAAGATTGAATGTGACCAAGAGAGGGTTTAAAAACAACTGATATCTATTGTATAAGATTCTTTATACTATATTCATTTAAATGGGTGTCTAAACCAGGCATGGTGATGCATGCTTATAATCCCAGCACCCAAGAGGCTGAGGCAGGAGAATTTGCCACAAGTTCGGGGCCAGCAAAGCCAGCCTGAACAACATTGACCTTGTCTCAAAAAAAAAAAAAAAAGTACCTAATGACCATTGAATTGATAGTGAGGAATTTACCACCCCGGTGGCTTGATACTCGGTTTCTGGGTGATTTCTAAAAGCTCTCAGTGTTGTTTCCCTGTCAGCAGACTTAGGACAGAAACTGGAGATCTGCATTGAATGAGTGAGGACCATACCAGCACAGGATTCCAAACTCTGAATCCAGCATCTTCCGTGCCTCACGGTCAAGTCTCTTTCCAGATTTTAGGGAATGTCTCCGAATTCCAAAGAGTGGTTGAAGTGCTCCAGGACAACGTGGACTTTGATATCGACGTGAATGCCTCTGTGTTTGAAACTAATATCCGAGGTAAGAGCCGCCTTCTGGGACGTTTGGAAGAGAGGAGAGTGTAGAGTTGCCTCTGGGAAAACTAAGAGATGGTAAATAGGACCTTCAGGGCCCATCCTACCAGGGCGCTTGACAGAAACCTGTCACTGATAGTGCTTCTGCTCTCCCCTGGTTCTGATGGGGAGGAGGGCGATCTGTCATCAGTTTTAGGTGTGAAAGTGGGGCTGGGGATTTGGCTCAAGTGGTAGAGTGCTTGCAAGGCCCTGAGTTCCATCCCCAGCACCACCCCCCAAAAAAAGATGTGAAAGTCAGCAGCAGACAGAGAAAATATTGGCAAGAAGTAGGCCAGAATTACATATGTAATATTGATTTGGTACTAGGAACAGGAACGAGGAAATCCCTGTCTTCTTGGAGCTTATTGTCTGTCCAGCAGAACTTTTTGCAGTGATGGAAATATTTTATATCTGTGTTATCCAGTATGGTAGCCACTAACCACATGGGCTTTGAGCATTTGGTATGTATTTATTGCAGCTAAGGAACTGAACTTTTAATTTCCTTTAGTTTCAATGAATTTAAACTTAAATGGCACATGTGATTAGTGATTATCGTATTAGACAGTACATGTCAAGGACATTAGTTTTATGACTGCTCATAAAAATGACTTGGGACTTTTTGAAATGTTCACATGCCTGGGGTCTACCCTCAATTTAATTGCGATCTCTGGGTTGGGTCCTAGAATGGTATTTTTTTATTTATTTATTTTTTAGAATTGGTATTTTTAGCTGGGTGTGGTGGCGCACAACTGTAACCCCAGCACTTGAGAGGCTGAGGCAGGAGGATCGCCAAGAGTTCGAGGCCAGTCTGGGTTACATAGTAAGTTCAAGGCCAGTTCTTGTGAGGCCCCCACAGCCTGTTTTTGGTGACCTTTTAGACCACTAGCTTAGCAACTGTCACCTCTGGGAAGGTAGAGTTACGCTTCCTCCCTTGTTTTGTATGTTCCTGCACTGAAGTTTTGTCCCAGGTTTATGCTATACATACATTTAGAAAGAGATGAAAGTAGAGGGGGAGCATGATACAGAATCCCGATTTAGCTGAATTTGAGACATTAGGGAATCAAACCCAGGACTCACGCATGCTATGCAAGTGCTCTGCCACACCCCCAGCCCTGCCTCTCTCAACTTCTGAGCCCAATTTATCATCTGTAAATGAAGGTTGTCATTATACCTTCATTTCTGTTACAAATATAGTTACACGATTATTTTCTCTTAGCACATTGAAGAAATTTTTCCATTTTCTTCTGGTTTCATGGTTATTAAGAGGTAATCTGTTAATCTAAATTATTTCTTTGTAGTTAATCATTTTTTCCCTCTGGGTGTCCTCTCTATAAAACTTTATTATGGAAATGTTAACCTATATGTAAGCAGAGAAAATAGTACAGTGAACTAACCATAGGCATCACCCAGCTATAACAATCATTGCATGAACTCTGGCTGCTCGTATGATGTTCTGCAATGTTACCATGATGTATATACATGGTGAATTCCTCTTATTATCTTGTTTGAGAGTCTTGGGTTTGAGAATTGCTGTCATTATTTCATTTGAGAAAGTTCTTAAATATTTTCTTTCAAATATTGCCTCTTCCCCATTCCCCCCCCCCTTTTTTTTTAAGAAATTCCGCCTTCTTACTATCTCACTATATCCTCCAAGTCCCTGCTGTGTTTTTCAACACAGAGGAAATTTTGTCTTTTCTTGTTGCATTTTGGGTAACTTTTTGGGTCTCTCTCCAAGGAAATTTTGTCTTCTCATGTTGCATTTTAGGTAACTTTTTGGGTCTCTCTCTTTGAGTCTAATATCTATTCTGCTATTTCTTACCCGCTGTTGTATATATCCATGCAATTTTAATTTCTTATTTCTTTATTTTTAGAAACTGCTTAGTCCTTTTATACATATTTTTGGGAATTTTTATTATTTCTTTCTACTTATATATTTCAACCCTTTTTTTATTTAAGCATATTATACTTATTTTCTATTCTGTTCGATAATTCTACTGTTGGTAGGTCTCATTTTCCTGTCCTTTCAGTTGGCCGTTATTCATGATGCTTTGTTTCTATGTATGTTTTATTACTTTTCTATTTTTTTTATTGTACATCCATCTCTTAGACTTTATGTAGGATTCTCGGAGGCCTGGGTTGAACATAGGTTCTTCCAGGTACAGTTTTTGTTGGTTTCTGCCATATGATTGGAGGTACTACCTAGCAAAACCTACTTTATACTAAAGATTTGAGGGTTTCTGGACTTTCCGTTAGTGTGAATTCAGACTCTGAAATCTTGTGAGTACCGGATTGTAGTTACTGATTGTCCAGGAGTATTTATCTATTTTTTTCTTTCCTTTTACTTGGCACCAAAATTTGAGGCGTCTAATTTTCCTATGTGAGGTGAGATGAGCAGAGTCTATTTTTAATCGGTCTTTACACAGAGACTCTTTCACTCTGATTATAGACACAGAGTCTGTAATCCTTTCAGCTTCCTACTTGATGCAGGGACCTTTGATCAGACACCCGCTTTGGCCAGGTCCTGCCTCTTTCTTCTGTTGCCCTTCTGCCAGCAGGAGGGGGAAATTGAAGGTCAAGGTCAGTCGTTATTTTTAGTCAGAACACCATTCCTGACATCTGGTTAGTCAGAAGGCCATTCCTGACCTCTATCTCCAGATAGATAACCTTTGCCTGTTTTTATAAGTCCTAAGTATCGCATAATCAATTAAAATAGACAAATTAATGTGAAGTAGAAACCACTCTTCTCATCCCCAACAGGTGTGGCAGGTGAGAGGAGACAGAGTAGCAAAGTAGAATAAGCATGGCCTCTGGAATCAGATAGACTTGGCCCGACCACCAGCTAGGTGGGTGGCTCAGGGAAAGTCACTCTGCCTCTCTGAAAAAAAAATTTTTTTTTTTTTTTTTGGAGATAGGGTCTTACTATGCAGTTCAGGCTGGCCTGGAACTTGTGGCAGTCCTCCTGCCTCAGCCTCCTGAGTGCTGGGATTACAGGCATGCACAACCATGCCCAGACCTGCTTGAATCTTAATGTTTTCATCTGAAGAGGGGGCAGCAGTACCTAGTGCTTTGTACACAGTATGGACTTCAAAAGATGGCCATTGTTTTTGTGACCCACCAAGAGGAAAAACTTTGTGGACTTTATATGCTACAAATATGTGGGATTAAGGAATGACTCTTTCACTAGGGTTCTCCAGCCCCTTCCCAGGGAGCCAGCCCCACAGTGCTTAGGTTTAATTTGCACAAGGGAGAGACTGGTCCTTGGGACGGTGATACTTGCCTTTTGTGCTATCTGCAGTGGTAGGAGGACTCCTGTCTGCTCATTTGCTGTCCAAGAAGGCTGGGGTGGAAGTGGAGGCAGGATGGCCCTGTTCAGGACCTCTCCTGAGGATGGCTGAGGAGGCAGCCCGCAAACTCCTCCCAGGTAAGATCCATACAGAGATGGGGGAGACATGAAATCCAGTGTCCTGCTTCCCTTGCTGGAGCCAGGAGGGTGAATGCTGAATCATTTCCTGATTTTTTACCTTGGTACCGATCAAAGAAATCAGGAGAGTCCTGAGCATTTTCAGGGCTTGCTGGGGCATTGACCCAGGATGGCCGAACTGACCTCATTACTGTTTATGGGCATGGGCTGAGGGTCAGCCTCGCAGGTGGATGGTCCTTGTTCTTTTCATTGAGCCCTTTTGTTCCTTCTCAGGCTCTCACACTGCTGAAATAACCAGGCCCGCAGACAGAGCCTTGGAGTATTAGCAGTTGAAGATTTTGGACTTGGCTGTGCCAGCCAGCATCTTGTTCAAGCCATTCTCCCTGTCTGCAGTTCAGTTTCCCTGTCTATCAAACAGGAATTAGAATTCCTTCTTCCCTACAACGTTGAGTTTTGGGGAGGCTGAAATGAGGTCAGGAGAAAGTGCTTGGAGAACCTCAAACACTGTTGCAATGAGAGGGATTTGTTTTGCGGCTAAGCAGTGTCCAGGGCTGTAGGCCAGTCTTCACTGTTTTTGTCCAGTGAGGCGGCCACGCTGGGCTCAGCAGCGTCAGCTGGACACTGTGTTCTCCTCAGGGTGTGGTAGAGGTCCGAGGGCCGCCACGCCCAGACACATCAGTGTGCTTTCCCCAGCCCTTCGGCCGCCTCCTGTGTTTGTCCTGTGTGTGGCCCTTGCCTCTCCTCCTTGGGGAGAGCCGAGATGAGGGGGTTTGCTGGGTTCAGGTCTCACTTATGGACCATGGCTCACGGCCTGAGTGTCTCCAACAGACATCATGTCCTGTGTGAGTCACCCCAAAAGGAAGCTGCCTTTTTGCTCCTTTTTTTTCTTTTTTGCATTTAAAACATTTGCATTGAGAAATACACATGTTCAAAAGTACATATTGAGTAATTATAAAGTAAGCACCAGCGTATCTGTCCTTTAGGTCAAGGAGGATTTTGTCACTCTTGTTCTTTTTCATACTTCCTGCCTTTTCTAAAATATTTCTTTGAGCCTCCTTGGTTCTGATTTACATTTTCCTTGCTTGCCACTCATGCCTGACAGATAGCAAACATCTTGTCGATAATGAAGTTGCTGAACTCTGTAGCTCTTGGAAGTTTTGACAGCTTTGTTCACAATTTGGTGACGCACAGAGTCCTCTGCAGTTGTTTAACCTTTCGACCCAGAGAGGAAATCTCTGGCCCAGGCTTGCTGTCGAGTTCTTGCCTTGACTCAGAAGGTGTGGGGTGTGGTGGGCAGGGCACTGGGCTGGGCTGGGGGTGGGGGCGAGGGCGAGAGGTCTGGGCAGGCGTTCCCACCCAGCATGGTTTGACTCTCCTGTGTGGCCTTTGGCCGAGTCACTTTACAGCTGTGATTTTCCTAGCCTGTAAATCAGGGGTCATACATTATCAGTGATTTATATCCTTTTTTCTTTCTTTTAAAAATAATTTTGCGCTTAAACTCATCTGAAATAGGGGTCTCAAATGGCTCCTCTGTAATTATGTAGAATCTGCTGATCTGTTTCATTTGGTCAGAATGGTATTTTAAGAAGTCTGTGAATGGCTGAGTATGATGTCACATACCTATAATCCCTGCCACTTGGATAGATGAGGCTAGAGCATCACAAGTTTAAATCCAGCCTGGCAATTTAGTGAGACCCTGTCTCAAAATTTACATAAGGGCCAGGGATGTAGTTCAGTGATAGTCTTTTTTTATGTGTGTGGGGGGGTGGGTGCTGGGGATCAAACTCAGAGCCTTGCACTTGCTAGGCAAACACTCTACCACTGAGTTAAATCCCCAACCCCTGAGTCTTAACTAGCATACACGCGGCCCTGCGTTCCATCCCTAGTACTGTGAATAGCTTCTAGTGGGGTGTGTTCTTGTCAGTGTGCCACAAGCCCCACTACTTCTGTAGCGTAAGCCTTGCCTGTTTCACACTAAGTTACTTGCCTGGTCTCAGAAGGCATAGTGTAAAAAAATAAAGTAAAAGAGCCATTGTAGCTGAGATGAGCTATGTGGCATGTGATAACCAGAAGGACAGGTCTCTGCATGTCCCTCACTACCAGTAGGAGCCCAGGGGTCAGGCAGAGCAATGTTTGGGAGCCTCTGGGTTAGGTGGCTGCTAAGGGCCCTCTCGTTGTGACATTTATCCTTCTCTGGCTAAGACTCTAGCAGATCACCTGAAAGAAAAAGAGGAACATGCTGGCCAAGGTCTGAAGCTTTGGGCCTGTATCAAAAGGCCTATCTGGAGTAATAAATTTTTAATTGTTTAGCCTTTCAGACCCCCACTGGGATGCCCTATGGAACAGTAAACCTGCTTCATGGCGTGAACCCAGGAGAGACCCCTGTCACCTGTACGGCAGGGATTGGGACCTTCATTGTGGAATTTGCCACCTTGAGCAGCCTCACTGGTGACCCTGTGTTTGAAGACGTGGCCCGAGTGGCCCTGATGCGCCTCTGGGAGAGCCGATCAGATATCGGGCTGGTAGGTTGGCTGCTGCCCTTCCTGTGTGAGTCAAGGCTGCCACTTTGGGCACTGCCCAGGGCTCTGAGCAATAAGTTACAGTTGAGCCAAGGGAAATTTAGGGTCACCTCAGGAGTGGCCCAGGCCTTGGGCCCAGGACACTGAAAATAGGCTGAGCCCTGCTTCATGTTTTGGCACAGAAGCAGAGAGCCTGAGAGCCTGTCCTCCAGCAGGGAGCAGGGACTGTGCTGGGCTTCGAACCCTTGAGCATCTAATCTCTCTAGTGTGCTTCGTGTCTTTGTGCCTCATTAGCCTGTCCGGCCCTCACTTTTAGTGTCTGTCTGCATTGGTAAGACTTTGTTTGAACATCAATGCTGAGAGATGTTGAATGGCTTTCCTTAGAAAAAATGATTCCTGGCTTATTAAGTTAGGGGATTCTTACACATGATAGCTACTTTTTTTTTTTTTTTAAACAAGAACATTTATTGGTACATTGTGTACATAATGATCACTTTTTAAAAAAATAGAGTTGCAATAAACATGAGCAGAATAAAATGTACTAAACAGTGGTACAGAAATCTCTGTACAGCTGTGCATGGTGGCACACACCTGTAATCCCAGGACTCCGAGAGGCTGAGACTGAAGGATCAAAAGTTTGAGGCCAACCTGGGCAATTTAGCAGTTTAGTGAGACTCTTGTCTCAAGCAAAAAAATTTAAAAAGTGCTAGGGATGTAGTTCATTGTGAAAGCCCCGAGTTCACTCCCCAATAACACACACGCACGATCATGGCACACACATGCACACCCCCCACACACATAACCTATTTAACATTTCCCACACTTATTTGACCAAGAACAACTTCTTCCCTCCAAGTTCTGTAACACATGGAAATTTTAGATGATCCCTGAGGTGAGTTTCAGCTCCTGAACAGGATAATCCAATGACACTAATAATAACTGAGCTAAATCTATTCAGGAAATAGCACTGGATTTAGTCAGAACTAGATTCAAGCCTTGGTCTTGCTGTATCAAAACTGCATGGCCCTAGGCAAGTTGCTTAACCTCTCTGGTTCTCAGTTACTTCAGCAATGTATCAATACCGCCTTCCCTTAGTCATTATGACTTCTAAAGACTGTTTGAAAGTGATCCATGTATAGGCATATTTTATGCAGAGTCTGGTGCTAGGTCAGCTTGAAAAGTGGGGCTTGTGTGAGGAATCTTTAGAAATCCCTTTAGAAGGCACCACTCTAGAGACCTACAGTAACTCCCTTAGTCCAACTCAGGCAGTTTTTCCTCCAGCCTGGAACTGTAGTGGACTCTGTTGGTGCCCAGCCCGTGCCCTCTTGACCCTGTCCATTTCTGGGCACACTGGCCTGTCTGCCAACTGCTGTCACCCACCTCCCTTTGCCTGTGGGCCTTCTCGGTGCTTGGAGCCTTCTCTGATTGCATTTGGCTGGAAAAACAGGAACATAATGTTACCCAGGAGCAATTCTCCACCAGGGACTGATGCTGATAGGAGTTTGTGGTGCACATTCCATGCCCTGCACCCTCCTACCTCCCACCTTGGGGAAGATCACCCTGTACTGAATCCCGGAGCTCCCCGCAGGACTCAACTCTGGTTCCCTTGGTAGAAACTGGCTCAATCCCACACCGCATCTGGGCTGCCTTCCCTTCCTTGCTTACCTGCTTCTCTGTCCTCTGTTGGTATTTGCAGAGACTCACTTTCTGCATTGGCTTCTCTCAGTCTTCTCTGCTGGGGTCTCTGGCTCTGGGGAGCCCAAACTGACCCAGAACTGTTAGCTATTTCATTTTGACTGAGTACCAGATAAAGTTAGCAGCTTCTAGGAAAGGTTCAAGCTATATGAAAAGCACAATTCTTCCTTTAGGTCTTTTAATACCTGCTTTAAAAAGACTTTATAGTCCTGTGTTTCAAAAGTCAAAAAATACAAGAAAAAAATACCAAGTGACATTGGTGAGGTCCCCTTGGCCCCCATCCCCCAGCTATCCCGTTTCTTTTTTTAGAAAGATACACTCTCTCAGCTTCCTGGGTATCCCTCTGGAGTCAGTTTCTGGAAATACAGGAAGTACTGTAAGTCTTGTGTCTTTAGACACTGGAGTCACAAGCTGAGTACTCTGAAGTCAGACAGATTGTAGGACAGAAAATCCTTGTCTCTCTCACTCACTCTAGGCAGAGTGTCAATACTCCAAGTCATTTTTCCTACTCATATGTTGCCCAGCACATATAATCAGATCCTCATAAATGTGCATGAGAAGCATTTCCACTGTACAGATGTGTGGAGACTGGCCATGCTCCACCCTGCTGCCTTCCCCATAGCGCGCATGTCTCCAGGAAGTACTCAGGTGCCTACTTCACGTCTCACTGAGCAGTGAGGGCATGTTGGGAAGAGGATAGGAGTTGATCTTTTCTTGGACTTGACACTACATCTCTCTCCCAGGTTGGCAACCACATCGATGTGCTCACCGGCAAGTGGGTGGCCCAGGATGCGGGCATTGGGGCTGGTGTTGACTCCTACTTTGAATATCTGGTGAAAGGCGCCATCCTGCTTCAGGACAAGAACCTCATGGCCATGTTCCTAGGTAAAAAGGGCAGGGCAAGGGGGCTTTTTATGACTTTTCCTGTTTTCTTTGTTTTGTTCTATTTTTGTTTTTTTGAGACAGGGTCTCACTATGTAGTTCAGGCTGGCCTTGAGCTCACTGTGTATCCCAGGCTGGGCTCAAACTCATGACAATCCTCCTGCCTCAGCCTGCTGAGTGCTGGGATTACAGGTGTGCACCTCTACGCCCAACAGTGTTGGAATTCTACAGTGACGAAAACAAAGTCCCAAGCCTTGTAGTTTACAATACAGGAAAGAGGGAATATGTTCAAGTTCCAGACAGAAGGTCAACTCCATGTGGGCTGGGCTTTGTCTTGTTGCTCACTGAGCACCTGAGTGTTTGCTGAGTGAATAGATACACTGAACAATCCCACTAGGTACATAACATTATTTTTCCAGTTTAACAGATAATAAAAGTGAGGCTCAAGAGGGGAACGTTTGCCCAAGATCAGATCTAGCACATGGTAAAGCCGAAGCTGTCATTTGAGCCTAGAAATGTGACTCCAGAACCTCTCTGGTCTGCTCGCTGTTTTGCATCCTAGGCCTCGCTGAACCCAAGCCATCGTCTGACCTTCCGGCAGTGGAAGCCCACACTTTGTCGTCAAGGCTGCCTTTTGTCTCACTAAGCACTCACGTGTCCGTTATCCCGTTTTCCGTGATGCAGAGTATAACAAAGCCATTCGGAATTACACCCGCTTCGGTGACTGGTACCTGTGGGTGCAGATGTACAAGGGAACTGTGTCCATGCCGGTCTTCCAGTCTTTGGAGGCCTATTGGCCTGGTCTTCAGGTAGGAACAATGAAAGAGGGTGCTCATTTTTCTTGAAATGGCAAACCAAGCTTACTTGGATGTCTAAGTCAATTAAGTTACTTTAATTACTTCAATACTTTTGAGGGGCAGGGGTTGTGGATGGAAGAGAGATGTAGAATGTATAAGGTAGATCCATGATTCTGCCTAACTAGGCTTTCTGAGAATTGGTATTAAAGGTGTCAGGAGCTGAGTGTGCAGTTTGCTGTGGAATGCTGTACCACTTACGGGTCCATACATGGTGTCTTTCCAGGCCAGGCAGGAATGGCTGCTTGCATTTGTGTACTTTTTTTTTTTTTTTTTTTTTTTTGAGATGGATCTTGCTGTGTTTCCAGGCTGGATTTGAACTCCAGGGCCCAAGTGATTATCCCGTCCTGAGTAGCCAGGACTACAAGCATGTGCCACTGCACCCGGTTGAGTTTCCCCTTTGGAAGTGGCCTGCTGTGCCCTCTATCTGCATTCTTTTCCCCTGATGCAGTCTGACAGTCACAGACGGAAGGGACCTGAGAGCCTATCTAAGCTACTCCCTCTGCGTGCGAAGTATCTCATGTACCAAAATGTTTTGTAATGTAGATGGGTTTAAAAAACGTTTTTTGAGCCAGGCATGGTAGTGCATGCCTGTAATCCTAGCATTTGAGAGTCTGGAGCAGCAGTGCATTGCAGTGAGTTCGAGGCCAGCTTGAACTGCATAGCGAGATCCTATCTCAAAAAACAAAACAACAACAACAACAAAAAACCAGTTGTTTTTTTTTTTAAAGAAAAGTAATAACATGGTGAGTGGTGATAAATTTTAAAAGCACACAAATGAATGCAGTGAAAAGTGAGTGTTGAAGCTGGGTATGGTTGTGCATGCCTGTAGTCCCAGCACTTGGGAGGCCGAAGCACGAGGATTGCTGCAAGTTCGAGACCAGCCTAGGCTGCATAGTGAGTTCAAGGCCACCCTGAACTACATAGCAAGACCTTGTCTCACAAAAAAAAAAAAGTAGTGTTGACCCCTTACCCTCACATCTTCTCCCCAGTCTAGCCTCTGTTCTCAGTTTTCCATGTATATTTACAGAAATCCATAGACATAAATATGTGTATATTTATATTCCTTGTTTTCTTTAAATAGATAGGAACGTATATCCTTTGGAAGCTTTTTTCTTCACAGACTAACTCTTGGAGATTGCTGTTTATCGATACATATGGATTGGTCTTTTTAATTTTTTTTTTTCCTTTTATGCCAGGGATTGAGCCTTGTGCTTGGTAGGCAAGCACTCTAACCACTGAGCTAAATCTCCAGCCTCTTTTTAATTTTTTAATAGCTCTCTCTATAATCCGTTGTATAGATAAACTGCAGTTGCTTTGACTGGTCCCCAGTTGCATACTTTAAGCCAATCCTCTTTTTTTTTGTTTGTTTGTTTTGGTTTTGGATTTAGTTGTCATGAAATGTATTAGTACATCGCTCATTAAAATAACATTAATAGCTTATATTTTTTCATAATTAGGAAACCTAAAATCAGCCTAGTGTGGTGGTACATACCTCAGGAAGCTGAGGCAGGAAAACCACAGTGAGTTCAAGTCCACTTTGAACTACAGAGCAAGACTTACACGCTTGCTTTGGCAGCACATATACATAGCAAGACTCTTATCTCAAAAAAGAAAACCAACAAAACCCCCAAAACAAATTTATATTTGTTTATTTCTTAGTGATTTGTTTATTTCTTAGTGATTTGTGGGATGTTTTTTGTTTCTAATTCATGCATTTATGTGTGAATAATAACCTACTGCTAAAATGGGTATAGTTAAATATCTATTCCTACTTTCTACTGTTTTAGATATGAGTGCTGAGGAGCCTTATGCATATAAGTAAGTAGATGGACACAAAGAATTTGATTATAGTGATATTCAGTTCTTGGAAATCATTCAGTTATTAGATTGAACCATATAAAATTGCTAGCATTCAATCCCTTTTGATTTACAAAAATGGTAGTATTCTATGGTTCAGCCTTTTTATGCTTAAGAAAATTATCTCTCATCAAAAATTATTTTTAAGGATCTCTTTGTTGACAACTTGCAGTTCCTCTTTCAGTTTTTTGAAAGCAGAGAAGCAGAAATCATCCGATTTACAAAAGGATTTGCTAGAGTCATTTATTGTCTCCATTTACACTGATTTGAAATTTAGCCTAATCTGGCACACAGAAAGTGTTTATACTCCGGGGCAGCATTCAGCAGCTCACTTCAAGACTGGGAGGCTGTGGCTTGCTTTGGTGAAATGGGAGGAGGACGGTTGTGAGCGTGAGAGTTGCCTGCCTTTGTGTTCCAAGCACGAAGCCTGTTTTCAGGCAGAACTATTTTAGGAAAGTTGAGGATCTGAAAATCTGTTTCCTTTAAACTCTTTGTGTCCACATTCCCTTTGGAAACCCTTCTCATACAACCCAGTCGTAGAACTAACCACACCCCTTGGCTCTGCGCTTTCTTTCTATTCTGCGCTTGTTCCTCAAGAAAGTAATGCAAGGCCAAAAGATAAAATCTATATACAAGTATTTTACTGGATGTGGTGGCACACGTCTGTAATCCCAGTGCTCGGGTGGCTGAGGCAGGAGGATCACCGTGAGTTTCAGGCGAGTCTGGGCTACAGTAGTGAGTTCCAGGCCAGCCTGAACTACATAGCAAGACTCTGTCTCAAAACAAAGCAAAACAAAACAAAACAAAAACCTCCTCCAAAAAAGTGATTTAAATGCAGGAAGAATAAATGAATGATTATATTTTAGTGGACTGGATTATTAGATAACTTTAATTTTAAAATTAATGCATAGGGCTGGGGATTTAGCTCAGTGATTAGAGTGCTTTCCTTGCAAGCACAAGGCCCTGAGTTCAATCCCCGGCACCACAAAAAAAAAAAAAAAAAAATTAATGCATAAACTCCTTTTTTCCTTTTCTTTTCTTTTCTTTGTTTTTTTTTGGTGCTCGGGATCGAATTCAGGGTCTTGTGCTTGCAAGGCGAGCACTCTAACCACTGAGCTAAATCCCCAGCCCATAAACTCCTTTTTTATGTGAAGAAGTGAACAGGAATCAAGGAAACATGAAGGAATATTGCTATTGAACTACAGATTATGAGCAATTAGAAGTTTTGAAATCCTTAAGCAGAATTTTTCAAAATTCCTTAGGTAAGTTATTTTTTAGGTAGACTTAACAATAACACATACGTTCCAAGCCAGCAGCCCTAATTCTAGAAATTGACCTTACAGTGCACTTCACATGTAATCTGAAGTGACATGGACAGAGGTGTTTATTAAGGCATTGATTTTTACAGAAAATGGCAAAAGATTGGAACCAAGTCTAATGGCTACTTATAGGGAACTGATTAAATTTTGGGCTGAGCAACAGAATGCTATGCAGCTATATAAATAGGAGGAGGGCACTCTTCATACTTTATGTACTTACGGAAAAGTGTGCCTAAAGGATAACTATAGTGTTGGGGAAATAATATACTGTAGTCACTGTTGTTTACATGTGCATAGAGAAACTCTGGAAAGTGGTATAAGAAACTAATAAAATGGTCATCTTTTGGGGATGAAGAGTGAGAATAAGACTTAGCACAAATCTTTTGCTATTCTTAGGCTTTTTTTTTTTTTTTTGAGACAGGATCTTGCTAAGTAATCTGGGCTGGCCTTGAACTCTGTGTAGTTCAAGCTGGCCACTTGATCCTCCTGCCTCAGCCTCCCAAATGCTGGGATCACAGGCATGCGTCATCAAACCCAGCTCCTATTAGAGTTTTGAACCAACTGACTGAATTTAAAAATGGCTAGTAACTAACATTGACTGAAAAGGGTCAGGGATATATGACACAGACTCAGTTCTTCCCAACAATGTGTGAGGTAAGTGTTGAATTTTACATTTTACAGATGAGGTTAAGGAAAGTTAACTCTCTGGCTCAGGTCACACAGAGTCAATGGCAGTGTCAGGGTTTGATGACTGGCTTTTTTTTTTTGGCTACAGAGGCTTTGCTTTGTTTTTTTTCTGATGTCGGTTATATGTTTTGTTTGTTGTTTATTTGTTGTTTTAATTGTTTTTTGTGGTATTGGCAATTGAATCCAAGGTCTTTGCACTGAGGTACTTCCCTAGACCCTGTCTGTCTGTCTGTCTCTATCTATTGAGACAAGGACTTGGTGAGTGGTAACTTGTCAAGTTTAGGCTCAAACTTGCAATTCTCCTGCTTTAGCCTCCTAGAGTGCTGAGATTATAGGTGTGTACCGCAGCACCCAGCTCTATGTGGAGTTTTATCTGTGGGGTTTTTTTGGAGGGGTGCATTGGGGATCAAACTCAAGGCCTTACACTTGATAGGCAAGTGCTATACCACTGAGCTAAATCCCTATCCCCTCTGTGGGGTTTTTTGTTTGTTTGGTTGGTTGGTTGGTTGGTTTTTTGAGACAGAGTTTTGCTATGTAGTTCAGGCTGGCCCGGAATTCACTATGTAGCCCAGGCTGGCCTCAAACTCTCAGCAGTCTTCCCGCCTCAGCCTCCTGAGTGCTGGGATTACAGGTGTGTACCACCATACCCAGCTCTCTGAGTTTTTATGCCTGGCTTCCTGCCTGACCACCACTTCTCTTCCACAGAGCCTCATTGGGGACATTGACAATGCCATGAGGACCTTCCTCAACTACTACACTGTGTGGAAGCAGTTTGGAGGGCTCCCTGAGTTCTACAACATTCCTCAGGGCTACACAGTGGAGAAGCGAGAGGGCTACCCACTTCGGCCGGGTGAGCAGCGTTTCGGGGCACAGCCAGCCTGTGGCTCCCAGTTCCTCATGTTCTAATCCCTCACTTGTGCTTGCAGGGCTTTTTTTCCCTTGTGATCCAGTGGCTTTGGATGGATTTCCTATTACAAATTATTTGCCCCATATTTCCAGGTGTGGCCCCTGAGGCCTAGTGGATTGAAGTAGCTTGGCCAAAGATGTGAATGCAGAAACTGGGGCTGGAATGTGAGTCTCTTAACTAAATCCCATGTGGTTTTCAAAGGCGGAAAGTGAGCAAGAAGGAAAACGTCTGGTGACCTCCTTTAGATCTCAGAAGTGCAGGCAAGCTGCCACAGACAGCAGGTCCAGTAGGTGATGCTCCCATAGCCAGAATGGCAGAACTGTGGGCTAGGCCTTCAGGACCATCTGATCTCTCTCCCTGTAGCTTGGCAGCTCACTCAGAGAAGGGACCCCACACTAGACCCTGCCTTCTGTTACTTGCCAGCTTCATGTCCTCTGATTCACAGCAGGAAGGCACAAAGCTGTGAGGAGGGAAGGGAAAAGGGTCAGAGGCAGGAAGCTTCGTCAGCACATAGGCATCCCCACCCCCTTGCAGTTTTTAAAGTAACGTTGTCTTAGACGCTTCCCACCTGAATTGCTGTGAGCCACAGGACAGGCCTTCCTAGGGCCACTGCCTTTGCAGGAGCGAAACAGCAGTTGTAAAGGACAAATTAATCACTTTGAAATCTCGAGGTTGCTGTTCTTGGTGTTTTTCATGTATTTGTTCTCATTCTTTTTAATTTATTTAAAAAAATTTTTTTGAGATAGAGTCTCACAGTGTAGTCCAGGCTGGCCTTTAACTTGCTCCGTAGCCCAGGCTGGCCTCGAATTCACGATCCTGCCACCTCAACCTCCCAAGTGCCGAGCATACACTGCCACAGCTAGCTCATAGCATTTTATTTTTAAAGGAAAACTCAGAAGGCATCAGTCATGTCGAGTGATCTAATGTTACCAGTAGATAAAATGAAGATCAGAATTTGGGACTAAATGTAAGATATAGGCTTATGCAATCTCAAGGTTAGAGTACCCTGAGAGGTCCTGAAATTGAAATCTTCCTCCGGCAGCCCTGTCAAGTGGTTATCTACTCTTTGGTTAGTTACCATGAGTAACAGGGAGCTCTTTACAGCAGCAACCTGTAGGACATGTTGGCAGGACTGATGGAAAATAAGGCACTCTTGCCAGGGAATCCAGAAGTGCCTTAGTCCAGTTACTCTTCCTTTCCCACACAGTGTACATGGGAGATGACGTGCTGCTCGGTAGCTAGGCGGCCAGCGTATTGTGCTGTGGCGCCCATCTGTGGTTGGCAGTTTCTCAGCACAGAGGCTGGCCTAAACGTGTCTGTGGGGCTTTACCTCCCCTACGTCTAGATCTAAACTTGGACTGTCAAGCTCCTCCACAGAGTTGGCTGGATGATACACAAGAAAGGAAAGTAATAGCCAGCGTACTTGTGAGATGAGGGAACAAGGCTAGCCTGACCCCGCCTGCTGCTGGACACAGGACGGCTTCCCACGGAGCACTGTCTTTGCTTCCTGCATTCATCTGCCAGAAGATGCGCCCCTGTTTGCATCTTAGCACACGAGCGGCTGTATCAGTGCTTGGCCAGCGCTAACCCTAACCCTGCAGGGCCAGGAGGAGGAAGTAGGACAGAGCTGGGTGATGGACCTTTCTTCCAGAAGGAGAACAGGAGTTTCAGTCTTCGGTCAGAAGTGCTGACCGAGATCCAGGAAGAAATAGGGAAGGAGAAGATCAGGGCAGATGTCAGAGGGGTTGGGGGAGAGTACATTTTCCTGCTTTTTCCTTTTTTCAGAAAAATAGTTTCATCTGGCCCCACTGCTATTGGCCAATATTCACCTTAAAATGGGGCTTGTGTCTTTACCTCACATTCCAGTTGTGCGGTAGAGCCAGGTAATGCACTCACCTTATTCTGGGCACAGTGAGTCAGCGACTGGGTCTTTGCTAGATTGAAAGTTGACACTTGAATCTACCTGCATCTGTTTGTTGGTCCTGTCTCAGCAAGAGCCCTAGAATGCCAAACTCGTATTTTTCTTTGAAGCTTTAGGATTAGGTTAGGCTATGAATGGTGAGAGAAAAAAAAAAACAGTAGTTTAATTGAGTGAGAAATATACTTCTCAAGGGTTGGGGATTTAGCTCAAGTGGTAGAGTACTTATCGTGCAAGGCCCTGAGTTCAATCCCCAGCACTGCCCCCCCTCAAAAAAAGAAAGAAATGTACTTTTCACCAAATGTGATGGCACATGCCTGTAACCTCAGCACTCAGGAGGCTGAGGCAGGAGGATCACTGTGAGTTCAAGGCCAGCTAGGGCTACAGCGTGAGTTCAAGACCAGCCTGAACTACCCAGTGAGACCTTGTCTCAAAAAACAAGAAAGAAAGAAATGTAGGGCTGGGGATTTAGTTCAGTGGTTAGAGCGCTTGCCTCACAAACACAAGGCCATGAGTTCAATCCCTTATACCAAAGAAAAAGAAAAAAAAAGAAATGTACTTCTCTCTCCTATTCTGGGCATTTGAGGCTCTCCAGAGTAGTCCTCATCTCACCTGGCTGTGGGAATTGTTGTTAAGCTAGGCAGCCATGGTTTGGCTGAAGTCAGGGATTCTGTTACCAAGGATAAAGGAGAGAACAGCTATTAGGAAACAGACTGAACCCTCTGCCTCCTTACACTGATGGTGGTCTCCACTGAGCTTTGGGCTTCAGGCGTGTTGGCTCTGAAGACTCAGCGCTGGGTGAGATAGTTCATGTTCCTCTCAGTCGGGCCCTGTGGACAGTGTGTAGAGGGGAGGAGTCCCTGAGGGGGCCCGCAGCCAGGCCTGCTCAGCCACCAAGTAAGGAGAATCTGACCCACCCTTTTGCAGAGCTCATTGAGAGTGCGATGTACCTGTACCGCGCCACAGGCGATCCCACCCTCTTGGAACTCGGGAGAGATGCTGTGGAGTCCATCGAAAAAATCAGCAAGGTGGAATGTGGATTTGCGACAGTGAGTGTGTCACAGACCCCAAAATTGGGCCGTGTCTCCCCTGACCATTAAAGAGCCTCTTCAAGGGTGGGGGGTCTTGGTAGTGCTGGAACATTAGCACTGGAGGGGACCTTGGAGATGGACATAAATTAATGAATTGAGAAGCTAAGAACTTTGCTAAAGGTCACATACGCTAGAGGAGGTGGAGTTGAGGTCAGTCTTGATCTCATGTCCTCTGTGCTCCCCCTGTGCCAGAGATCCTTATCTCATTAGGCTACTTTGCAAGATGAATTTTCTGCAAAGTTTTCTAAGGAGATTTATAAAATGGTTTTTAAAAAAGAGAAATCCAGAGTTCCATATTCCTTTATTCAAATCTGGGTCCTCTTAACAAAACAGCCCTACTAGTTTTCCAGATATTATCACCTGTCTTTTGCATGCCAGACACTGTGCTAGGCCTTCAGCGATGCAGGAATGCCAAGCTTATGCACCCGTGGAACTCATGCTGAAGTAGGAAAGACAGTGGACGTGACTGTGGGGGGCGGAAAGAAGGAAAGAAGGCCAGGGTGGCTGCGGGACACTGAGCAAAAAGGAAAGTAGGAGAGAGGAGGTTTCAGAAGGAGACAGGGGCTAGATCAGAGAGGGCCTTGTGTAAGCCATGGGAAAGTTGGATTTGGGTCGGCTTGGAATGAAAAGCCTTGGTAGGGCCTACAACAGTGCTGTGATCCAATTTGTATTTTAGAAATATCACTCTGGCCATTGTGGAGAATGGGTTGAAAGGGTCAAGGGTGAGAGCCAGGTCATAGGACTGGCTCATAGGACTCAAGCAGGCAAGTTATTAATAAACAGTCATAACAGGAACATAACAGTGGATGTAAAAAAAATAGTCTGAAAGAAAATTCCCTGAGAAGCCTACAGAGTTCTTGTTAGGCTATGGGATTAAAAAAAGGAAAAAATACTTGTGTTAAAATTTGTAATGTGATTATATTCTATAAGTAAAATATATTCTGTATTTGGAAGAGAAGACTTGTGTGTGTAGGGGAAATAAAGCAGTGACGTGTTTTGGTTTCCAAAGTGTATTTTGTGAAAAACTAAGGTGGCAGGTCCACGGGGGCCTTCTTGGGAATGCAGGGCTCATTTCCGTGAAAGTGAAGCCCTTGGAAGCCCTCAAGGGTGCATGATGGGAACAGGCATCTGATCCTTGCCAAACAGGGCAATGAAAGAAATCAGTGCATCAAGTCCATATTTGAGCCACATTTTTAAATGTAAGATAGATGTCCATTGAGAATTATAGATTTATTTAAATATATTGCTAATTCTGAGAAGCTAAAAATGTTTGCAGCAAGTTATCTTACTCCTTGATGCCTGTAAATTTAACTGAAATGTTCTAAATTAGACTCCTCATTAGTTACCTATTTTAATTTTTAAATTTTTTTAACAGCAGCAAAGTTTTATGAAAGATAGGAAAAGAAACAGGCTGTGCAGAGCGAGTTTGGGCCAAGTAAAAGTGGGAAATGAAGTGCAGGCTACAGTGTGAGGGTGGCCACCATGCAAGAGGGAACATAGTGGCCTTGTTAGTTGTTTGTAATAGTAAAACGCTTGGTAACTGCCTTGATGCCCATCAAGGGAGGATTAGCTAAGTGAATGATGATGCATTTTGGTGATAGAATATTCTGTCATTGTTAATAGTCAGAAAAGCGTAGTGTAAAAAGGATAAGAGATTGTCCTGTCTTGTAGGAAGGGGAAGGAAGATCTTTCTGAGGAGGCAGCATTTGAGCAGAGAAGACCTGAAGAAAGTGAGGGAGGCCTGTGGGGAAGAAAGGAAGGAAGGGAGGAAGAGAGGAAGGAAAGGGCAGCAGGATCTGGAGGGAGAGTGCCCAGACCAAACGAACTGGCAGATGCAAAGAATGTGAGGTAGCAGATCCTACCAGCTCAGGAATGGGCTGGCCAGGTGACTGGAGCTGCAACAGCAAGGATTCCAGAGGCAGCCATTGAGGGCGGGCGCTGCAACCAGATCTGAAGGACCTGGTAGCCTGCGGGAAGAGCTTGGGTTTTTAACCTTTGTGAAACGGGTGTCAGCATAGAATGATGAGAAAATGGTGACAGGTAAGACACAGGGTATGGATGGAAGCAGCAAGTCCCACTGGAAGCAGTTGTGATGGTCCAGGTGAGAGATGGTGATGACTTAAAAACAGTGAAACTCTGGGAAGCCGAGTGAGTCAGCCAGAAGCCCTCAGTGAACCCTCACTGCAGAACTGTGGTGTTGTTCTGACCTGCTTCCTTCTCCCACGTGGCAGATCAAAGATCTCCGTGACCACAAGCTTGACAACCGCATGGAGTCCTTCTTCCTGGCCGAGACCGTGAAATACCTCTACCTTCTGTTTGACCCGACCAACTTCATCCACAACAACGGCTCCACCTTCGATGCCGTGATGACCCCCTATGGGGAGTGCATCCTCGGGGCCGGGGGCTACATCTTCAACACGGAAGCGCACCCCATTGACCCCGCTGCCCTGCACTGTTGCCGGAGACTGAAGGAAGAGCAGGAGGAAGTGGAAGACTTGATGAGGGAATTCTACTCTGTCAAACGGAGTAGGTCAAGATTCCAGAGAAAGACCATGAGTTCAGGGCCCTGGGAACCCCTAGCAGGGCCAGGAACACTGTCCTCATCTGAAAACCGTGACGAGGCAAAGGAGAAGAAGCCTGCAAAGCAGAAAGTCTCACTTCTCAGCTGCCCCAGTCAGCCCTTTACCTCTAAGTTGGCATTGCTGGGACAGGTTTTCCTCGATTCCTCATAACCACTGGATGATGTTTTATTTTTATTTTTTGAGACTAAACTACAGTAATAAATCTGCTTTTGGCTATCATGTTTTACATATTGAATTATTTTTATTTCAAGAAAGGGTTTGTAGCTGGGGATTTAGCTCAGTGGTTAGAGTGCTTGCCTTGCAAGCACAAGGCCCTGAGTTCGATCCCCAGCACCAAACCCCCCCCCCAAAAAAAGAAAGGGTTTGTAGCTAATAATACCCGTGAGTCCCGTTTATTTTTTCAGAAGGAAAAACAGATAAATCCCGTTAGTGCCTCTGAACACCTCAGAGGTTGATTTAAATCTTCCTTTTCTGGTATCTTTGGCGGGGGTCCTGTTATGAATGTGTTTCTTTGTTAGTTCTTAACTAGCCTGTCTGTGTTTCCACCCTTTAATCATCCTCTCTATTCATCTGTTCTTCCAGGAAACAAAGATTTATTTATTAAGCACCTTTGGGTGCCACTACAAACCCAGAGGGTCAGCAGCAAACAGGGCAGTTTTTATTGTGGAAACTAAATTCTAGCAGATAGAAATAAACTCATGAATATATATAGTGACATTGACATAAGTTCCATGAAGAACTTATGGGTGCTGTGCTAGCCAGTAGTGGGGCAAGGTAAGCTACCTTAGCCAGAGTGGTCTGGGAAGGAAGGATTTCTCGAAGAGGGAAGTTTTTAAACCTTTAATAATGTAAAATTTTAAGTGAACAAAAGAGAACAAAATAGTAATCCCTTGGGTGCTTATCACCCAACTGTGACAAATCCAACTTCAAAGATGGTAGACTCATGGCCAACCTTACTTCATTCACTTATGTTTAAGATCTAGAGTCTCCAATATCATGTCATTTCATCCTTAAAAATACTTCAAAATGCCTCTCTCAAGCATACCTGTAAAAATCAATTTATTCCTTAATTCCTTCAAATATTCAATTAATGTTCAACATTTTTATTATTTTATAAATTTGTATCTTTAAATCAGGATTCAAGCAGGGCTCATATATGTGGAATTAGATGACATACCTGCAGTGTCTTCTACAAGTGTAGCCGAGCACAGTGGTACATGCCTGTAATCCTAGCACTCAGGAGGCTGAGGCAGGAGGATCACTGAGAATTTGAGACCAGCTCAGACTACATGGCAAGATCCTGTCTCAAAAGACCAAAAGGGATTGAAGATTTAGCTCAGTGGTAGAGCACTTGCCTAGCAAGCACAAGGCCCTGAGTTCAAACCCCACCACTCCCAAAAAACAAAGTGTTTCTCTCCATCCTTTTCTCCCTGCCTCCATCTTTCCTTCCCTCCCTCCCTACTCCTCCCTATTTTCATTGCAAGTTGTCTATGAAACAGAGTCATTTGTCTTACAGATTTCCCACATGCATTTTTCTGATTGTGTCTCTGTCATGTTTATATGTAGCACTGTATTTTTTGGTAAATTGATGATAAGATCTAGAGACATCAGATTCATATTTTTAATTTTTATTTTTCAAGAATGGTTCGTAAGTGGCATTGGGTGCTTCAGTCAGGAGGCCTAAAAGCTCCAGAAGAAACCAGTCTTGCTGACACCTTGCTTCTAGCCAAATGAACCCCATTTTGGACTTCTGACCTCCAGAACTGTAAGAAAATAAGCTTACATTGTTTTTAAGGCACTTTGGTCATTTGTTACAGCAGCAATAGGTTACCGATACAACCACTGTAACCAAAGGATTGAAGTCGCCACCACCAGTACCAGGACAGATCCACATGGCGTGCCTGCTGCTGCTGACAGTAGCAGCCTTACACCTGTGATATTCCTGCCAGAAATGTCTGCCTGGATGTAATCAAGAGGAAACAGGCAAACTCAAACTAAGGGACATTTTACAAAATGACTGTCCTGTAATCTTCAAAAATGTCAGTCGCAGATGACAGAGAAAGATGGAGGAACTGTTGTTAAAGGAGACTGAGGACTTGACAACTGAATGCAATTCAGAGTCCTGAATGGGAAATACTTTCTCCTTTTGCTCTGAAAGACATTATTTGAACTGAAGAAATTTGAGTAGATTCTCTGTATTAGCTAATATACCTACAGACTGTTATAACCGATGTGTGCCCCTCATTTAAAGTCTACAGTTCATCACATGTTAATCAGTGCAATTTAGCTATTCTGCAATATGCACTCATTTCAGAAGAACATGTTGCACACAATAAATGTGGACAGATTTTATTTGTCAATTTAAAAATAATAAAGTTAATATCTTTGCATTCCTCCTAAATAATAGAAAAACATTAGATCAGCAAAGTTGTAGAGTTTATATCAATATACAAAAACTAGTTGTATTTTTATATACTTGCAGTGAACAATCTAAAAATGAAATCAAGAAAATATGTTTATAATAGCATAAAAAAGCATGAATTACTTGGTAAATTCAACAAAAGAAGTACAAGAATTGTACACTGAAACTAGAAAATAATATTGAATGAAATTTTAAGGGACCTAAATAAGTGGAAAAAAACTCCATGTTCATAGATTGGAATACATAGTATTGTTAATTGGCGTATATAATATCCTTATACAGGTGGCACACACCTATAATCACAGCACTCGGGAGGCTGAGGCAGGAGGATTGCCGTGAGTTCAAGGCCAGCCTAAACTACCTACTGAGATCCTGTCTCAAAAAAAAAATTAAAATGGCATTATTATCCAAATTAATCTACAGATTCAATACAATTTTTTTCAAAAGTCTAAGTACGGTTTTTAGAGAAATTGCAGAGTTCACCCCAAACAGCCAAAACAATCATGAAAAAGAACAATGCTGGAGGACCAAAACTTCGGAATTTCAAAATTTACTACAAAGCTACTATAATCAAGATGATACGGCACAGACATAGGCTAAACATATAAATTAGTGGGCTAGAATAGAGAGTTCAGAAGTAAAATATTTATGATTAATTGGTTTTTTGTTTGTTTTGTTTTGTTTCTGTGTTACTGGAGATTGAATCCAGGGCCTTTGCACTGAGCTACATCCTCGGCTTGTTTTTATATTTTATTTTGTGGCAAGGTCTCACTAACTGATTAAGTTGCCCAGGATGGGCTTGAACTTTCAGTGCTCCTGCCTCAGTTTCCCAAGTGCTGGGATGATTGGCATGCGTCGTCACACCCGGCAGTAGGTGATTTTTGAAAAAGGTTGCCAAGATGATCGAGTGGGAACACTGTTAACAAATATTTGGGGCAACTGGAAATCTACACCTGCAAAAGATTTTGAATCCTAATTTCATGCTGTATATAAAAATATGTCAAAGGCCTAGATGTAAGAGCTTAAACTGGAGAATTCTTGTAAGAAAACAGGTCTAAACCTTTGGGACCTCGGATTAGGTGATAGTTTGTTAGATATGATACTAAAAGGACATCTAAATGAACCAAAAAAGTAGGTAAATTAGATCACCTCGAAATTTAAATCTCTGTGCTTTGTGTTTCAAGGGTATAAGGACAACCCATAGAGTTGGAGAAAATAGTCGTGAATTATATACCTGATAAGGGTCTGGTATCTAGATATATAAAGAACTTTTACAACTCAACAAAAAGACAATCAAAAAGTGAGCAAAGGAAATGTAGAGACGTTTCTCCAAACGTACACACCCAATAAGCAGATGAAAAGATGCTCAATATCGTTAATCTTTAAGGAAATGCTAATCAAAACCACAACAGAATATCATTTTGTGCAGGCCAGGAATGGTCTTACTAAAAAAGAAGCACAAATAGTTATTAGTGAGGATGTGGAGAATTTGGAACCCTCCAGACACTGCTTATAAGAATGAAAGACACAGATGGTTTGGAAAACAGTTTGATGGAGGTCCCAGGTAGAGTGCTTGTCTAGCATGCACAAGGCCTTGGATTTGATCAGCGCTGTAGAGAAAAGAAAAATAATAAACACAGTGTTACAATAGGACCCAGCAATTCTATTTATACCTATATCCAGGAGAAATAGATTTTTTAGTGGGTAATTAAAATGTTGTGGAATTAGATATATAACTTTATAGCTATATTAAAAGCCACTGAATTGTACACTTTAATGGGGTGAATTTTATGGGACATGAATTATATCTCATTTTTTTTTTTTTTTTTTTGGTGCTGGGGATCGAACTCAGGGCGTTGCGCTTGCAAGGCAAGCACTCTAACCACTGAGCTAAATCCCCAGCCCCTATATCTCATTTTTTAAAAGACTAAGAAAAAAGAAAAAGTGTATATGCCCCATGTACACCATCCCTAACCCAGGGGTAGCAGTAATTTTTTTTTTAAATTTTATTAGTACATGTTTGCAGTACATGCAGTTTACAATCATCTCGGGAATGGTTACGTGTATGTACTACAGCTTATTTCTTTTTTTGACCCCTTTTTTTCCCTCTCCATTCCTCTACCTCCCCCAATTCCCCATCCCAATTTTCATTCTTGTTGAAATTAATCTTAGTTCATGTTATAGCATATAATGTTTACATTAATTGAGGTTATTAGGTTCCTGTACATGGCATATCTTTATTCTTATTTCCCCTTTCCCTCCTCACCCCTTGCCCTTGTTCCCTTCATCCTCTTCCCTGTTGCAAGAGATCCCGGGGTTGGACATTTAGCTCAAGTGTAGCGCACTTGCCTAGCAAGCACAAGGACCTGAGTTTGATCCTCAGTACCCCCCCGAAAAAAATAGATCCATCCCCTTGTTCCTTCTATCCATCCTGTGTTATTCTCTTTCTTTGTATTTTGCCTCACTCAAATGAGAGATACCATATGGTATTTAAGCTTGTGTGTCTGTTTTCTTTCACTCAACATTATATATATGCGTTCATTTTCCTACAAATGTCTCAAATTTGTCATTCTTTATAGATGAGTAGTATTCCATTATATATAGATACCACATTTTCTTTATCCAGTCATCTATTGATGGGTATACAACTACTGGTAGGATTTAGCTATTACAAGTTGTGCTGCTAAAAATATTGGTATGCGTGTATTGCTACAGTGTGATGTTTTAAGCTCTTTGGGGAAGATACTTAGAAGGGGATAGCTGGGTCATATGGAATTTCTAATTTTAGTTCTTTGAGAAATCTCCATGCTGATTCCCATAATGATTGTACTAGTTTGCATTCCCACCAACAATGAAGGAGAGTTCCTTTTTCATGACTTTGCTCATTTGTTATTGCTTGATATCTTCATGATTTCCATTCTTTCTGGAGTAAGATGGAATCTTAGTGTTGTTTTATTTTGCATTTCTCTAATGGCCAGAAAAATTGAACATTGTTTTCATATATTTGTTGACCATTTGTATTTTTTCCTCTGTGAAACATCTGGTCATTTCTCTTGCCCATTTCTTGTCTGGATCTTTAATTTTAGGTGATTTAATTTTTTTGAGTTCTTTGTATATTTTAGATATTAGTCCTCTGTCTGAGGAGTAGATGGCAAAAACTTTTTCCCATTCTGGAGATTGTCTTTCACTCTACTGATTGATTCTTTTGCTGTACAGAAACTTTTTAGGATACCCCATTTGTTGATCCTTGCTGTTACTTTTTGTGCAATTGAGGTTCTGTTGAGAAAGTCCTTTCCTACACCTATGTCTACAAGGGTTTTACTTGTGTTATCTTCCAGTAGGTTTAATGTTTCTGTTTTAGTGTTTAGATCTTTGATCTATTTTTATTTTAATTTCATATATGGTGAGGGATAAGGGTCCAGTTTCAATCTTCTCCACACAGACAGCCACTTTTCCCAGCACCATTTGTTAAATAGGCTCTTTCCCTCAACGTATGCTTTTGGCTCCTTTGTCAAGGATCAAATTGCTGAATATGTCTAGGGAGGTTTCTGTATCCTCTATTCTCTTCCACTGATCATGTATCTATTTTTGTTCCAGTACCATGTCGTTTTTATCACTATTGCTTTGTAGTATAGTTTGAAGTCAGGTACGAGGCAGCAGTAATTCTTGTCAGAGTGTGGTCCACATGCAAATTTGGAAAACAAAGCCCTCAAAGGAAACACAGAGCATGGAGAGATGTGAGCTGTTCTTTCTCGTGGTAGAAACAGTTTAGAATCTCAGTGCTTTTGAGACTTTGCTCGTGACCCGACCGTGGACCAAGAAATCAATCTGTGTCACACTAATTTTAAATAAAGAACTAGGTGGATTGGAAACTGTTACAGTGCATCATGGAAATCTTTGGCAAGAGCTGAGGACGCTGGCACAATGCAAAGGCCAATTGCATCGCGTTGTAGGAGAGACAGGAGACAGGATGTGAAACATACACATTGGCTAAAAGTAGATTTTTATTAGTGTACTGTCATTGCATTTGCTGTTTGGGTGTATGGCTGTTAATCTGACCTTCATTGTTTTAGTTATTGTCATGACTTTCAGCAGAGTTTTGGTTAGTAATTTCCAGGGCAGTTTTTCAGAAAGTGCATATTTTTCAGACAGGAAACTGAATGTGTGCACATTGTAATATTTTCACTGAACTACTTAAGTTGATTGTTTTAATGCTTCGAAAAGACAGGAATGAAAAGGGAAGTATGAATAGTTTGGGGAAATTATCAACTCTAATCAGCAGACTTTGATGTTACTTGTACCCTGTTAAAAAGAAAAGGCGTAAGATTTACTTTGAGTGTATGGGGGGGGGGTTGCTGGAGACTGAACCCAGAGCCTTCTCACTGAGCTACATTCCCCAGCTCTTTTGTGTATTTTTTTCATTTTGAGTCAGAGTTTTGCTAAGTTACCAAGCTGTGCTCAAACTTGTGATCCTCTTGCCTCAACCTCCCAGAGTGCTGGCATTATAGATGTGCACTACCATGCCCAGCTAAGATTTGCTTTTTTGAAACGCAGTTTTATTGTATGGGCAAAATCAAGAAATTGCCATGCTAATGTATTATTGTGCTTCGTCTTACAGATGAAAGCTTAAAACCATCAAAGTAAAAAGATACCTGGAAACATGACATGCTGGATTTTTTTGTTTTGTCTTGTGTTTTTGTTTTTTGAGACAAGGTCTCACTACATAGTTCAGGCTAGCTTTGAACTCACTATGTAGCCCAGGTTGGCCTTGAACTTGCAGTGATCCTCCTGCCTCAGCCTCCGAAATGCTGGGATTACACATGTTTGCCACCATGCTCAGCACCTGATGTGTTGGATTAGTCAGACTTTTCAATATTGTCAAAGAAAGAAAAACATATAACATGATGGACAAATCATGATGTGACTGTCAGGGAGAAAACCATATTATTATTTTGTTTGGATTCATATTATGTGCCAGAATAGAAATGACGCAAATGGTTCCTGAAAAAAAATTATCCTGGCATATGTCTTATTATGCACAAATTTTATGATAAATTAATTGACAAAATATGTATTAACAATAATATAATTTCTCCTTGTATCTGTACTGTTACAGAATGTTGGAAAAAATACTTGATATACTTTTATAATCTGGCATTACTGATTTTATAATCTATCCTGTGAAAGTCAAATTGAAAATTGTACTATGCTTGGCTTTTTTATGTTTTATGAGGAGTAAGACCATTTTAAGGCAGGCCTTATTATATTGTTTAGTCTTCTCCCACAAAACTGGATTAAAGAATTGACAATTGTAATTTTGATCAATATAAATTATTCCAGAAACCTGTAAGGTCATTATATGAGAAGGGTAACAATACTGAAAATATAAAAGTTGTTTAAAAATTATTAGAAGCATCTAAAAATATTGTTATTTGAAATACTCTTATACATTGTAAGTCCTTGGAAAACAGAGATCCTACTGAAATTCATGTGTGTTGGTAAAAAAAAAAAAGCAGTAAAAGTCAATTTTCTGAAAACAAATTTTAGATTTGACTATACTATTTACATCATCATATTAGTATGATTTGGATCCTAAATAGCCCCTAATGACCTACGTGTTAGAGACTTGGTTTCCAGCCTGGTGGTGTGATTGGGAGGTAGTGAAACCTTTAAGAAGTGAGGACTGGTTGGAAGAAGTTAGCTAATGAGGCTAGAGTGGCTCTTAAAGGGGACTGAGAGCCCAGCTCTTTTCTCTCTGTCTCTTTTGCTTACTGGCTGCCCTGAGGTGAACAACAGTGTGTGTCTCTGCCACACACTCCCACCATGATATACTGCCTTGTCATAGGCCCAAGAGTAGCAGCACCAAGTAAACATGGACTGAACCCTCCAAACTGTGATCCAAAATAAACCTTTCCTCTTTTTAAATTTATTGTCAGTAGCTATTTTGTCATTGTGACAGAAAGCTGACTAACATACATATCAATGTTTGTTGATTATTTTAAAGGAAAGTCCAAAGCAAATTATCTAAAACTTTTTTGTGGGGGGGGTATGCTGGGGATTGAACTCAGGGCTTTGTGCTTGCTAGGCAAGTGCTCTACCACTTGAACTAAATCCCCAACCCCTTCCAAAGCAAATTATAAGAACATGAGAATGAAAGTAATTTTTTTCTAGATAAAAGGCTGTATCATTTGGAAAATATTTCTGAAGTTTTTGAGTAACAACATTGGCCTGATTTTTTTTTTTAATATTCTTAGGGAATTAAATTAGAAACTGACAGGAAAATTGTTCCAACATGTCGAGCCTGTCTAAGCATTCAAAATGACATGCTGCTATAGTAAAGAAGATTTCAGTATTGATGCTACTGGATTAGTTGTTGTCAAGTGTGGTTCCTGGTCCAGCAGCATCACCATTACAAGAAAAGTTATTTGAAATGAAATTCTTGGGCTAGGGATTTAGCTCAGTGGTTTGAGTGCTTGCCTTGCAAGCACAAGGCCCTGAGTTCGATCCCCAGCACCAAAAATAATAAATGAATGAATGAATGAATGAATGAATGAATGAAATGAAATGAAATGAAATGAAATTCTTGGGCCCCAGCCCAGACCTTCTCAATCAGAAAATCTGGGGATGGAGCCAGTAATCTGACCGAATGAATCCTCCAGCTGATTCTAATGCAGACTTAAGACTAAGAATAAGTATATGTTCCCAGCATTTGCAACAAATTAATGAGATCTTATTAGCAAAAGAAGTTCGAACAGAGTAAAACGAAAGTAGAGATATTATTGCTCCTCGATTCTTGTGTTGGTATCCATGTGATGCTGCCTTCCTAATGTCAGTCCACAAATCTTACTTCCTTTTATGGTGTTTGGAAAGAAATCTGGAATGCTGGTATTATTTCCTCTTTAAAAGTATGGTGGATTTCTAGCCATTTGGGACTGCGGGGTTTTCTTTGTGAGAAGTCTTCAAATTATAGACAAAATTTCTTTATTAATAATCATCAACAGACCACATATATGATGGTGGTTATGTAACATCATAAAGGAGCTTGAAAAATTCCTTCTGCTAAATGACGTGGTAGCTGCTGTAATGTGGAGCACACACATTACTCACTTGTTTGTGGTGATTCTGGTGTAAACAAACTGCTGCCAATAGTATAAAAGTATGGCACATACAATTATGTGCCGTGTATAATAGTTGATAATGAAATAAATGACTGTTACTGGTTTATGTATCTACTATAGTTTTTACCATTATTTTAGAGTGTGTTCCTGCTATAAAACACGTCTACTGTAAAAGGGTACGCTGCGTCACACAGGCCACAGCCAACACTGTGTTTATAGAGTCTCTCGATCACTGCCAGAGGCTGTGGTAGGTCGCTGACCTGCGCCTTCTCAGTTTACGTCAGCACGGTCTGTGATGTCTGCAGAGGGACACAATCACCTAGTGATGTATGTCTCAGAAGGCATCCCCAACGTTAAGTGACACGGGACTCGTAGTTCCAGGATGCTCCCAACTTTTTATTATTTCTGACATCTACTTAGATGTCAGAAATTTGTTCCATCTAAAATTTCAAATGTGTAAGCATAAAATCGTTCATCATATTATCTTAAGATCTTTATGTTGGAGAATCTGAAATGATGTTCTCTTTTGAGAATTCCAATATTAATTCTTGGTTGGAATCTCTGTTTCTTGGTACTGTTCTGTACTACCTGGACTGATTGTTCTTCAGGATTGCAGCAAACAATCAGTCTGGGATTCGTTGTTCCTTCCATCTGCAGCTTTTTTAAAAAACAGAAAACTGATGGCCATGTAAGATGTCAATATTAGGGGAAGCTGGGTGAAGGGTGGAAAGAATGGTGTGGACCATCTTTGCAACCCTTCTGAAAATCTGAAATTATTCTAAAATTTAAAAAGTTTTAAAAACACAAAAACAGTCTTAATCATCTACTTATTCATTAAGGTCCACTCAGATTTTAGGTTGTTTGTAAGACTTGAATCCATCAGCCAATTCAAAATTTTTATTTGTTGAGAAAGTTCCAGAGACCATGGAGTAGATTCAGGGACTTTTACTCAAAAATTTTATAAGACCTTTTTGGAATTGTTTCCAAAGAGGAATTTCAAAAATAAGATTGAATCACTGGGCATGATGGCTCATACCTGTAACTCCAGTACTTGGCTGGCTGAGACAGGAGGATCTCGAGTTCAAGGCTAGGGACCCTGTCTCAAAGGAGCCAAAATAAGGGGTGAGGGAGTTTAAACCATTGCAACTTTCTAGTAATAATTATAAAATTTAAGGAAACAAATATTTGGATGCATTTTGAAGTATATTGTGTTGAAAAGGGTGAATGGGGTCTGATAAAATCTAATTGTTTTATCCTTTTGTCAGATGCAGTCTATCCAGGAAGGAAAGAAAACACTAAACAAATTTACAGAGCAATTCTAAAAACGTTTGTGAGCAAAGGTTAAGTGGTGATACTTCTCAAAGCAGTGGGTCAGAGTTCCCACTAGGGAAGGAAGTTGGTCTCAAAGGAAATGTGACAGTTGGTACCCAGCACTGGTAGCACCCACTCAGCAGGACAGGGACCTCTGTCGGTCCCATTCTGCCTAGAGTTTTTGCCAGCAGGTGAAGAAGCTGTGGGACAGAGGGTTGAGTACTTTTAAGTAGAGAAATGGTTTCAATAGTCTTTAAAAGGCCACTTTAACATCCCCCCCCAGAAAGCCAGGTGTGATGGCACACACCTGTAATCCCAGCACTTGGGAGGCTGAAGCAGGAGTATTGCTATGAGTTCAAGGCCAGCCTGAACTTCATAGTGAGACCCTGTCTCAAAAAAACCCCAAAACAAAAAAACCCCCAAATTTGGTGGGGGGCGCAGAGCCATCATCTTCTAGTAAATTGCCAAAATGACGAACATAAAGGGAAGGTGCAGAGGAACCCTGTGTGTTCCCGAGGTCTTTTAGTAAACATGGTATGCAGCTCTATAAAAAGGCTGATATCGTGGCCATCAGGGGAAGGGGTACTGTTCATAAAGGAATCACATAGATGTTATCACGGTGGACTGGGAAGAGCCTACCCTGTTAGTCAGTATGCTGTTGGCATTGTTGTAAACAAGCAAGCTAAGGGGAAGATTCTGGCCGAGAGAATTAGTGTATGTATTGAGCATAATAAACACTCTAAGCTGAGATAGTTTCCTGAAACTTGCAAAGGAAGATGATCAGAAAAAGAAGGAAGCCAAAGAGAAAGGTACCTGGGTGTGAAATCCAAGCACCAGCCCACCCTGCCCTGGAAGCGAGAGTGTGAGAATGGGAAGGAGCTGAGCTGGAACCAATTCCTAAGAATTTATGGCCTAAACTGGGGGCCTAACTAGTAGCTAGGGTGTGCTAAGCCCTGGCCCAATACTCAGTACTGCTTGAAAATGAGACCAGGGCCACTGAGTTGTAAAAATGGTTTTCTTAACTGAGTAGGAGTGTGGTACACTCACCCCAGAGAAATACTTGGAGCTGATTCTCATTTTGCCCAGTTAGTTGGGTCTTTACCCTTCACATTCCGTGTTTGCTTACTGAAAAACGTAAAGTGACTTGCTGTGCAACAGATATATACCCAACTGGTTAAAAAATGACCAAAAATTTATAAAAATATTTAAATTGGCTTGAACATAGTTCCTCTAACTCACCACAGGAAAAAGATGTATGAAATAAATGGAAGGCAATCTATTGCATTAAAGTTAAATTTGGAGATGCAGTATAAATAGCTGGATTATCAGCCAGGTATAGTGGTACATGCCTGTAATCCCAGTACTCAGGAGGCTGAGGCAGGAGGATTGCCATGCGTTTGAGGTCAGCTTGGGTTATGTCATGAGTTCAAAGCCAACCTGAACTACATAGATACCGTCTCAATAAATAAATAATAAAATAAAAAGCTAGATTTTAAAGATCAGGAATTTGCCTTTGAAGCCCTGAAATTAAAAAATAAATTATGTAAAACACCTTGAAAGATTATTTTAAAATGCAAGTATTGGGGCTGGGATTGTAGCTCAGTGGTACAGCACTTGCCCAGTATGCATGAAGCCTTGGGTTCAGTCCCCAACATCAGAGAAGTTGTGAGGGTGGTATTGGCACACACCTGTAGTCCCAGCTACTTGGAAAGATAGTTCACGCCTAGAAGTCCCAGCCTAGGCAACATAGGGAGACCCCATCTCTCAATGAGGAAAAAGAAAAGAAAAATGTCAGTTTAGGGCCTTTGGGTGTTACATATTTTCAATAGAAAATTTACATAGTAAAACCTCCAGGATTGTTTCAAGTGCCTTTAGCAGTATGTGACTCCGACAACCCATTGAGGTTAACACTTACTTTTTTCATTCCCAGACAAGCGCTGAAACTTGGCCAAGTTAGGTAACTTGTTGAAGGCTAAACAGTGTTTATGGGGTGGAAGTGCAGCTCAGTGGTGGAGTGTGTGCTGAATACACTGAAGGTGTGGGCTCAATCTCCAGCGCCAAAAAACAAAACAAAACAAAAAACTTATCCAGATTTAAGCCCGGACGCTGGATGGTTTTTTTCTTGGGGGGGGAGAAAAATTTTATTGGAAATAAGACTAAGGAGAAAGAGAAAAACAGGACAATAGTCCCAAATGGGGTATCCGCATGGCTTCTCAATTTAAAATTACTTATAGGCAAGTAGGGTACAAGACTTGCCTAATTGTTTAGTGTTCACCTATCATGGGTGATTTGTGGATTTAAAATGACAAATTGGGACGCAGACTCTCTAGTGCAGTTCTTTCACACAGTGTTTACAGAATTTGCATTATGACTTCCTTGAAAATTATGTATCAAAAAAATTATGTATCCAATCAATAGATTTAGTTTGTACCCTAAAATCTTGGTGGAGCGGGGTTTCACAAATAAATTCTGCTCTCTTTGTTTGGTTTTTGTTCAGGCTTTAGACGCTAGTACTTGGGTCTGTGCTAACACACTAAAAGAGCTGTTTTCTTGTGACTGGCATGGTGCCTTCAATTCTTTGGCATCGATCTTCTCTCCCACAACAGTTCCACCTAATGCAATCCAACTGTCATACTCTGTACAGTTGAAAACACAGTAATCCCTTCCCCAAAGTCTCAACAGTTCCAGCATTGCTCAAAAGTCTAAGTCAAAGTCTCCTTTGAGAATCAAGGCAAAGACTCTTAGCTGCAACTCCTATAAAAATAAAAAACAAGTTACATAATCCCAAATACGATGGCACAGTGTAAACATTCTCATTCCAAAAAAAGGAATAGGGAAATAGAAAGGACTAGTACCCAAGCATGACTGAAACCCATCAGAAAACATTAAGCTCCTATAGCTTCATGTCCAGCACATTTTGGTAAGATGTGAGGTCCAAAGGGCTTGGGCAGCCTACCTCTATGGCCTTGCTGGTTGCTGCCCACATAGTCTCTCTCTTGTGCTGGCTTCATTCATGACCTGTAGCTTTCCTCAGTAGATGTTCCATGTTCCTGGCATCTCTAACTTCCGGGGGTCTTCACTGGACCTTCAAATTATTCCCATAGCTTTACTCAATGCCCTCTCAGGGGCACATTGCCTTGTCTCCTGGGTATGCATTTGAAATCTGGGTGGAAACCTCCCTAACCTCACAACACTTACATTCTATATGTCTGAAAAACCAGTACCATGTGGACAGTGTCGACATCTGCTGCCAATTTGAGCAGTAACCAGGCCCCCTTGGACCATGGCTGCAGCAGCCTCTGGGTACCTGAATAACTGAGCATGGTAAAATGAAACTCGGGGAACCAATTGCCTAGACATCCCCCCTTGAGGAGGGAGCCTTGAGGTTTACTTCTCAAATGAAAGGTTTACACTTTTGCACCCTTCAGCCTGGAATGTGTAGTACCTTGCTGTTTCCCAAGATGCCCTCAAAGATATTAATCGTCTTGATCCTGTTAAAGGACTTGGTTCTCTTCAGCATCTATACCTCCTTTGGCTGCAACTTTATATATAATTCCTTTTCTGTCAAAATTTAAGTTTTTTTGTTTTGTTTTGTTTTTTGTGGTGCTGGGGATCGAACTCAGGGCCTTGTGCTTGCAAGGCAAGCACTCTAATCACTGAGCTAAATCCCCAGCCCCCTAGACAAGTTCTTAGTGAGAGTGTAACACACACGGCCTCTAGTGCGATTCCCGAGACAGTCCTGTTCCCAACTGAACTATCATGAGCCTGGCATTTACTCTCACTTTCCTGTTAACATTCTGGTCTTCTGAGCCCTGGTCAGAATGACCTGTCAGGTTCTACTTGCGGCATTTTAGGCTTTCTCTAGCCTGTTTCTCCAGCCTTTTCCAAAGTCCTTCTGCAAACCAGTTCCAGAGGCTTCTAAAGGCTAGGTATAGTTGTCGCCATGACCCCATTTCTCTGATAGCAATTTTCTGCGTTGGTCATATTTTCTTTTGTTGGGACACAATACCAGACACTCACAATTTAAAGGAGGAGAGGTTTACTTTGGCATGGTTTCAAAGGATTCAGTCCCTGGTCAGCTAGATCCAAGGCAGGAACATCACAGCAGAAGGATATGGTGGAACAAAGCTGCTCACTTCATGGCAGCCAAGAAGCAGTGAACAAAGAAAGAGCAACAGAGAAGGGGCCAGGACCCAGATAGAAACTCCAAGGTCATGCCTCTGTGAGCCACTCAGACACACCCAGAAGTGTGCTTAACAAACTGTATGGCATCTCTTAATCCAGTCAAGTGACAGATGCCACTAATGATCATAGATGATATGCATCAAATACTTTGTAGTGTGTAGAATACATACAAAGGCCTTTTAAAATGTTAATTTTCTTGCTTTCTTCCTGGGCATTTTTTCATACCTAGCATAATTTCTAAAACATAGTAGGTGTTCACTGAACAGACTTGAGACAGCCAATTTAGAGACCACTGTAAACAATCCAAGAATCCCTGGACAACCAAATGTGTGTGTGTGTGTGTGTGTGTGTGTGTGTGTGTGCGCGCGCACATGTGTGTGTGTGTACATCTTTGAGGGAAACAGGGTTCAAGCTTCCATCATAAAAAGAGTTTTCAGCCCCCCCAGAGGCTAAGAACTACAGAGAAAAGGAGTCATGGGCTGTAGAAGTGAGATAAGAATCCACATCTGTGGAGACTGGAACAGCAATCTAGAGTGGCTGTATTTTCTGAACTCAGATCTGATCTCACAAGTTGCACAAGTAAAGTCTCACGGGGACCATTTGAAATTAAGATCATTGCAGATGTCAAGAGGACAAATAGCTTTAAACGACTACTATTGGTCAAATTTGGGACAAATTTGAACATCAGAAAGAATAACAAATCAGAAAACATCTCAAAAACTTGCTTAAGAATGTTCAAAGTAGCTTTATTCATAATAGTTGCAAACAAGAAATAACCATCAAATCCTTCAACAGAATATATGAAAAAATTCTTATATTCTTTTTTGGGGAGGAGGTGTGAGGGATTGAACTCAGGGCCTTGCGGTTGCTAGGCAAGCGCTCTACCACTGAGCTAAATCCCCAACCCCCCAAAATTCTTATATTCATACAACAAAATATTTCCCAATAGTACAAAGAGTAGCTGAATCTCAAAACATTATGCCAAATGAAAGAAGCTAGACATCAAGGACTAGGTCTATGTACTGTATGGTTCCATTTATATGAAATTCTAAAATAGTTGAAGAATGGTGGTTTCTTTGGACTTGACATGAGGGAGTCTTCTGATGCAATGAAAATGTTCTACGCCTATTGGGGTTGTTGTTAAAGTTGGGTATTAGTTATACAGGTATATACAAATGTCAAAATTATCAAATTATACATTTAAGATCTATGCATCTCACTGCATATAAATGATACCCTAAGAAAAATTAAAGGAAAATGGAATAGTGACAGTAATGGATTATGACATATGGAACAACAACAACAACAACAACAAGAAATCCATGAGTCTGTAGCAACACAACAGATAGAAGGTAGGAGAGCTCCTTTTGGGAGAAGAACATCATCTAATAAAAGGGGAAGAGATAACAGAATTAAAAAATCTCTGTTTTGTAATCACCAGCATAATGAAAGCAAGAATTCATCAAACTATGGAATGAAAAGTGTTTAGGGAAACAAGATAGTCTCATAGTCTTGAAAGCCACAAATTAGTTAATAACTACAAAGGGGAAAATGTACCTTTAAAATAAAGAATCTATATTAGCCAAGAGATCAAACTTAGAGTCATCAATAATGGGATGAATTTGCCTTCTTTCTTCTCATCATCACTTATGTAATATTTTTGCAGAAAGTTTAATCCTAATAATATAAGGAGAAAACAAGCAGATCCAGATCGCAGTACACATAGCCTGGACTTAAAATCCTCAACATTATGTAGGATGAAGATGAGGGACTTGTCCAGATTAAAAGACACTAAAGAGACATAATATTCAAATAAGTATAAGCCGGGCATGGTGGCGCATGCCTGTGATCCCAGCATTCAGGAGGCTGAAGCAGGAGGATCACCACAAGTTTAAAGCCAGCCAGAACTACATAGTGAGACCCCATCTCAAAAAAAAAAAAAAAAGAACCAAATATGAGATATCAGTCTTTGATTGAGTGATGCCCTCAGGAGGAAAAACTATAAGGACATTTGGGGGCAATTGCAGATATTTGAATATGTGTTAATATATCAAAATTAAATTTTGTGGGTGTGATGATGTGGTTATTAGGAGCATGTCCTTGTTCTTAGGAGACACAGACTAAAATATTGAGATGAAATATCATGATGTCTATAATTTGCTTTCAAAAGGTTTAGCAAAAAAATCCCTCATATATCTTTATATATGAGAATGCATATGGATATGTTTGTGTATATAAAATCTATCTATATATATCTATGTATATACAGACATATATATTATAGAAAATATTTATACATGAGAGAGAAAATAATGCTAATGATAGTGAGACTAAGCAAAGTATATGAGTAGTCATAGTATTATTTTTGTACACTTCTCTGTAGATTTGAAAAAATTTCCCCAAAAAGCTGAGGGAAGAATAAGATAGTATAAATAAATTGCTTGGCCAATTGTAAGTACTCAGTAAAGATGGGACTCACACTAACAAGTATAAGCCCCATGGGAGCAGGGTTTTTTGTTTCTTTTATTTAGCATCCTTATCAGTGCCTGGCACATAAAGTGACAGTCAACAGACATTTCAAAGACAAACTATTGAGAAGGTGCACATTGGAAATATAATGTGAAAAAATAGCGCCCAAAATGACACCACAGGATGACACATGGTTACAGGGGACAGCTATGACTATGGCCAGAATATAATCGTGCACGTTGCTTTGATTAAAATGACTCCTCTATAATTAAAAAAATATGATTCGTATTTTTATTCATATTTTTTATAAAAGAAATTGCCCCAGAAAATCTGCCCAACTGAGATGAATTTGGCATTTCATTTACAAGCGGTAATAGTCTCCGAATAACATCATCATATTTAGTTAAACCATTTGGGAGTACTTTGAAAAAGTTAGCCAGTTTGGGATCTTTTTTTTTTTTTTCCCCAGGGCTGACCCAAATCAACATCTACAAGCCTCCGTGGGAAAGGTACTGCGCCCCCTGGTGGTGAGAGAGACTCAACTCGTTTTTCTATGGAAGAATCTAGCGGGACACAGATGAAGCGGAGAGTGCCTTTGCCCAGAGGTTTCTGCAAACCTGTGTCCTTCCTAGTCACACCGTGTCCTTAAGGACTGGATTTGAGATGATGATTTCTAACTCATTGAATGCCCAGATTTGGGGAATGCCTGGGCCAGGGCGGACTAAGAAACATCCAATGTAGGAATGGAAAGTGACATTCGCATTTGGGTCAAAGCTGAGGTTGGAACACTTGTCCCTTGCATAGTGAGTGCCAAGGGAAGCCTGCGAGGCCATTTGAGCTGTGAAATCTGTCAGGATCCTGTCTCTGCACTGTGACAAGGATGAGACCACACCACCCTGTGCTGCAGGAAGAGAGCTCTCGGCAGAATCCAAGGGCTGTGGCTGGCTGGCTGCTGCCCCAGCTTTGTGGCCCTGGAAATGCCTTTCCTTTTAAAAATTAATTGCAAATATTAAAAGACATTTTTCCTTGAATGTAAAAATAATACATGGCACGTGCAAAAATTTTACAAAAACATTAATAAAGGAAAAATCACACGAAATCTGTCTACGCTGTGACAACCACAGGTGACACTTCTTTCAGATAATTCTCTGCATATAAACACATGCAGTAAGAAGGCCTAATTATTTAGGATTAGTTAATGGGGCAATAGTTAAACCGATTCCCTTACAATGTGCTTTGCTTTGCGCAACAGATCTTTAAAACGTTTTCATCTTGTAAAACTGAATCTCTGTACTTATTGAACAATTCCCCATTTTTCCCTCCAACCACAACACCTGGCAACCACTCTTCTGCTGTCTGTCCACAAATGTGATTACTCTAGGGACCGTAGAATATTTGTCCTTTTGTGACTGGTTTATTTCACTCAGCATAATATCCTAAAGGTCATCTGTGTTTAGCGTGTGGCAGGTTTTCCTTCCTTCTTAAGGCTGAATACTAGTCTGTTGTATGTTGTCCCCTCATATGTCAGCAGACAGCTGGGTTGCTTCTGCCTCTTGATCACTGAATAATCCTGCTATGAACATGGGTTTGTAGATACCTCTTCAAGATCCCATTTTCATTTCTTTCAGATATGTACTATGTTTGGATATGGATTTAGTGTGTGCCCCAAAGTTCTGTGTGTTGGAAGTTTGGTCCCCAGAGTGGCAGTACTGGGAGATGGTGTGGCGCTCAGTGGGAAGTCATGAGGTCTATTGAGGGCACTGCGCTTGGAAGAAGTTCTCCTGCAACCCCATGGAAGTTCTTGAGAGAGGGCTACTGTAAAATCCTGTGCCAGGTGCCATCCGAGTCTCTGGCTTTGCGTTTTGATGTAAGCTTTCTCTCTCTTCTTTGCCATTTTGCCATTGCCATCTCCCCATTGTCATCCTGCCATAGCCCTCCGTGTATGATGTGATACAGTCAAGGGGGTCACACCTGAGCAAAGCCAATGGCAGCACCGTGCCCTTGAACTTTCAAAACCGTAAGCTAAGTAACCTCTTTTCTTTATACAGTCAGCTTGCCTTATATTTCACTATTGCAATGAGAAACAGACTAGTGCATATACGCAGACATGTGATTGCCTGATCATATGATTCTACTTCTAATTTTTATTGAAGGATCTTAATGCTGTTTTCCATAGTGGTTCACCGGGGTTTTGATTTGCATTTAGTAATTAGTGAAGTTGAGCAACTTTTCATGTGCTTATTGGCTGTGGTGTGCCTTCTCTGGAAAATGTCTGTTCAAGTGCTTTGTCCATTGTTGTAACTGTTAAGCTGTAGGAGCTCCTTTTATAGTAGGAGTTCTGGATAGTAATCCCTTATCAGGTACATGATTTCCAACACTTTCTCACATTCCACTTCCTATTCTGCTGATTGTATTCTTTGATATGCAGAAGTTTTAAATTCTAGTGAAGTTCCATTTGCCTATTTTTGCCTTTGTTACCTGTGTTTTTGTGTTATATCCTAGAGATAATTTCCAAATCCAGTGTCATGAAAACTTTCCTCTTTGTTTCATCTACAACTTTTACAGTTTTAGGTTTTCTGTTCAGATCTTTTATTCATTTTGAGTTGATTTCTGCGTATGGTGTAAGGTAAGGGTCCGCTGTCACCATCTGCATGTGGATATGCAGTTTTTCTTTCATCGTGTGTTGAACAGACTGTTCTTTCCTGGGACCCTTGTTCTGTGCTTTTTATTCAATGGTCACCTTTACCGTTTTTTTCTTTCTTTCTTTCTTTCTTTCTTTTTTTTTTTTTTGGTGCCAGTATTTTGATTACAGTCGTTTCGTAATATATTTTCAAATTGGAAAAGGCGAAGTCTCTGACTTTGTTTTTTTCTTTTTCAAGATTGTCTTGGCTATTTGGGGTCCTTTGAGATTTCATCTGAACTTTAGGGGCTTTTTTATTTTTTAAAAAACTGCCATGGGGACTTTGGTAGGGATTTCATCAAATCTGTAGGTTGTTTTGGGTTAATGGACATTTTAACAACATTAGGTCTTCCAATTCATGAGCACAGAAATGCCTTTCCAGTTATCTGTGCCTTCTTTCATTTATTTCACCAATATTTCGTATTTTCAGAATACAAGTCTTTCACTTTAAATTTGTTCATTTTGATTCTGTTGTAAATGGGCTTGTTTTCTCTGCTTTTTTGTATTGGTTTGTATCTGCGACTCTGTTGAAGTTGTTCATTGGTTTTAAAAGTGTGTGTATGTGCATGTAATCTTTAGAGTTTTCTACATATAAGGCGACATCATCAGAAAATAGAGATATGCTTACTTTTCCAATTTAGATGCTTTTATTTCTTTTTTTTTTTTTTAACTAATTGCTCTGGCTAAGACTTCCAGTGTTACATTGAAGAGAAGTGGTTAAAGGAGTAATTATGAAGTCACAGAGTTAGGACTTATGACTTAATTTATATTGCAAAAATTTTGTTTCCAGGAAAGGTATATCAAATTATGTCCTCACCATCAGCATTTTACTATTGGTAAAATTGAGAGTTATCTTTTTTTCTGTATTTGTTGGCCATGTTTTCCTCTGTAAATTGCCTATTTTCTCTCTACCTATTTTTCTATCGTGCTGTTTGGCTTTTTCTTTTCTTTTTTATTTTTTGGGGGGAAGGGTGCTAGGGATTGAACTCAGGGCCTTGCACCTGCGAGGCAAGCTCCCTACCACCGAGCTAAATCCTCAAACCCTGGCTTTTCTTTATAATTTGTATGCATCTCTTTATTATTTCATTGAACCCATCAATAAATACTTTGTATCCATTATGTGGCAGGTACTGTTGTGGGTATTGGATGGATTCAGGAAAGAACAAAACAGATCAAAATTATACTGCAGCCAGTGGGAGGGGTGAAGAGAGTGATCGAGTAAAGTCAAATACAGGCAAGTGCTCTTTTTTTAAGCAGGTAGTAAGATGAAGAGTGTAAGAAATGGTACTTTCTATAGGTGGTCAGGGAAGATCTGTCTTTGAGCAGAGATGTGGAGATGAGAAGGCAAGCTATTCAGAGACCTTCCTGGGGTTGAGAACTTCAGGCAAGGGAGCCAGCAAATTCTTCATAAAGCCTAGATATTAACACTTTCCCAGAATATTATGTGTCTTCTGTGGTTGTTTATATTGTCTTTTTTTTTTTTTAGACACGGTTTCGATATGCAGTTCAGGCTGGCCTTGAACTTGAGGCGATCCTCATGCCTCAGCATTCTGAGTGCTGGGATTATAGGCATGTGCCATCATGCCTACCTTTATACTGTTTTATAAGGGAAGTTATCCTGTTGTTGAGGTCAATGTTACTAATCTTCTATTTATGGCTCTGGATTTTATGCTGTTTGTTTGTTTGTTCATTTGGAGACAGGGTCTTGCTATGTAGTTCAGGCTGGCCCTGTACTCATTATGTAGCTCAAGCTGTTCTTCAACACACAGCAATCCTCCTGCCTCAGCCTCCTGAGTGCTGGGATTAAAGATGTGCTCCACCATGCCCAACTCAATTTTATACTTAAGAAGACCTTTTCTATACCAAAATCATAAAAACATTCTACTATATTCAATTCTACTATTTTATACTTGGATTTAACAACTTCATTAAGGTATAGTTTATATATCCTAAAATTCACCCATTTTGAGTGTATAACCCAGTGATTTTTAGTGAATTTATGGTATTGTAGCACCATCAATACAATCCAGTTTTAGAACTATACTTTGATATTTTTATTTTATGTTTAGCTTTTGACATGACTAGGATTCATTTTAGCTTTTTTTTAGCTTTTGGTGTAAAGTTAGAGGCCTAAGATTATTTATTTTTTTCCCTATTGATTTGAAATACTTCCTTTACCACATGCTAAACTTTCATGTATATATGCATCTATTTTTGGTCTCCCTACTCTAAGGATCACAAACAGGGTGTTATTTGGCCCTTAACGATTTCTGAATTGGGGAATTTCAGATAAAAACCCAGATTTTATGCTTTTGTTTTTGACAAACCAGAAGACCCAGCAACAGTCTGCTGGAGGTGAGTAGAAAGTCGACATTCAAGATGGGGCATGAAGACCATAACTCCAGTCTCAACACGCCCTTTTATGCCTGTTGTCACGGTGTAACTGTTGCCAATTAGTTGAGGTTTCTTTTGCTCAATTCAGATAGAAATCATGAATCAGCAAAGTGCAGCTGTGCTTGACATCAGTTAATGGTGGATGCCGTCTGTCAGCACTGCTGGTTGCTTGTCTCTATCACTGTTGCCTGCCCTCAATGCCAGCTTGTGTCACTTGCCCTCTGTAGTCTCTTCAGGTTGGCTGTTGGTTTCTGTTGTTGATCTTGACCAGCTGCTGGTCTCTGCAGCCATAAATTCATTTAACCTCACAATAATCTTTCTAGTTATACACTTTATCCAGTTTGTTATTGTGTATTTGTTTGTGCATGAATCGTGTTATGCATTTGTTATGCATTCCATAACAGGGTCCTAGGCCATTTGAGCACCACTGCATCCCCCCACTCCAGCGACCTGTCGGTACTGGTGCGCAGAAGATAATTTAAAAACAATTGATTGACTAATTCTGGCTCCCGGGAACTAAAATTTGAATAGAGTAATGAGGAACTGAGGCCTGGGGGAAGAAAGCGGCGACTTGGTCGAGATCTACAGCAAGTTTAAAGCAGAGAGAAGCAGACAGTATCAGACTCCAAGGCCTAACTCCTGGCCTGCAGCCCAGGCTCTTCTCCTGGCTGGTTGGCTGCAGCCTCCCCAAATGGCCGAAAATGGCAGAGTGCGCACTCAGGGACTTGTCTTTGACCTGAACAAACCTCGCAGAAACGCTGGTCCTAGCGGCCAGAAAAACAGGCGCGCAGCACACACCTTATGTGTCAGCCACCTGCCACCCGCACAGCGAGACTACATTTCCCAGCGGCCCCGGGGAGCGCACGGCCCTGCCACGCGGCTTGCGCCGCCGCCGTCAACCCGCTGGGGGCGCTGCGCCGAGCCCTCCGCCGCCCCGTAGAAATCTACACGGCCCGGGGCCGTTTGCTTCCTGTTTGTCGGACGACGAGACATGGCGGCGGCGCCGGTGGCGACTGGGGCTGAGGTCTGCCGAGGGAGACGATCGGCAGCCACGGTGGCAGCATGGGGCGGCTGGGGCGGCCGGCCACGGCCAGGAAACATCCTGCTGCAGCTGCGGCAGGGCCAGCTGACCGGCCGGGGCCTGGTCCGCGCGGTGCAGGTACGAGGCGGCCGGAGGGGCGGGGCGCGGCGGGCCGGGCGGGAGCTGGCCGGGGGCCGCGGTCAAGGCCTCTCCGGGCCGCTGTGGGGCGGGGCGGGCCCTCCGTGGCCGGCCGCCGGGCTCCTTGCGGGCCGCCCGGACGCTGTCAGTTGCGGCGGGGCCGTGTGCTGCGGCCGGCTGGAGGCCCCGGGTCGTGCCGAGCAGGGTTGGGCTGCTGTGGGCATTGATGGCGTGTACGAGCCCGGGGCCAAGTTTTCGGATCCTTCTTTCCCTGCGCCACGTCTACACGTCTGGGGGACCTTGACGGGTTGGCTTTATTTACTACAGGTCTCGGGTTTCTCCACTGTGAATTGAGCGAGGGTCCTCTCCGCAGCCCCCAGAACGACTTCCAGGCGTATCGTAAATGTCATTTGCTCAGAGGCCTTAGCTTGACATTGCTGCTTCCCCCTTTCTGAAGTAGGTCCCCATTGCGACTCTGTCAAAGCCCCGAATTCGTCTAGTCCCCAATACTTTCTTCGTCTGCAATTACATACTTCTTTGTTGTCTGCCCTTTTCTCGCCTGTCTCCCACGTTAGGCTGAGCTCCAACAGATGCAGAGTCGCTAGTGTAGAGCGTCATGGTTCAGAGCGAGGACTCAAGTGAGGCCTGAGTTCAAAACTCGGCTCTCTTTCTTGCTTGGGCAAGTTACCATTCTGTGCCTCGGTTTCCCCATTTGTAAGATAAGGGTGAGATTAGAACCTACCTTTAAAAGTTGTTGTGAAGACCAAAAGAGACAATTGTGTTAACTGTCAGTGCATTTAGGCTACATAGTAAGGGCCCAAGGGTAATCAGGTAATGTTACACTTAATGTCTAGCTTGTAACAGGTGGGCACCAATAAATTTTTTCTTTGACGAGTGAAGGATACTACTTTAGGGTAAAACAGGATGCACAAGGCCTAATCTTCTTGCTCTTCTCCCAGCCCACACAGTCCCAGAACATACTTGCAAACACACCTATAAAA
>PVJO010000572.1:90122-146878 GCA_004026905.1 Hystrix cristata
CCCTTTCATCTTACTTTTCTTTTAACCTTCTTCTTTATCCCCCTTTTCCCTATCTAGTTCTCTCTTTTGAATACTATCTCTCTTTTGTTTTTTTTAGACATAATATCTATTCTACCCCTTTGTCCTTATTTACACTTATGGTTGAATTTAAAGGAAGCTTTTACGTGAAGTTTCTAAGGATAAGTGGGAAACTTAAGTGGTCAGTAGGAGAGGGCTGGAAATTGGGTGCATGGAGGAGAGAATGGGGTGAGACTTTTCACATATACTTTTATGTATTTAAATTTAATTTTGAACCACTTGAAGGTAGACTAATCCAGGCCAGGTGGCCTATGCCTGTAATCCCAGCACTTGAGAAGCTGAGGCAAGAGGATTTCACGGTCCATATTCACCTGGGCCACTTAATCCAGGTGCAGGGCCAGCCTGAGCTGTATGGTGAGACCTTGTCTCAAAAAAAGAAAAAAAAAAAAAAAGATAAAGGCCAAAGGCCAGGTCTTTTTATATGTGGAGGGTTGCAAATGAAGCAGTGGTTCTGGGTGAGCGATATTTTCCAGGACATCGACGACCATAGATGATTGAACTTTTTTCTTTCCCCATGAATTCCTCTCTATCTGCCTAAGCAAGATCCTGGAAATTCTTGCTGTAGCCTTTAATTTAGAACACCTTATCAAGCTGCATATGTGGGGCAGGCAGAGAGGGGACTAACTAACCAGTTTTTCCGTAGTGAACATATATATTTTGGTTTGTTGTTTTGTGTGTGGTGCTGTGGATTGAACCCTGGGACTCGCACAGACTAGGCAAACATTTTACCACTGAGCTACATCCTGAGCCCATTTAGTTCAAGCATCATGCAAAATGTACAATATCTTCAATTTAACATAATGAGAAAACTGAGGCTCAGAAGGTTTAGGTCGTATGATGCTAAACACTGATCTAGATAATGTATATTTTAAGAACAAAAAAATAGAAGTTTTTTAGCATGATGAATGAGGCAATTAAGAAAATTTAATTTGAAAGATTTAGGATAGGAGGAAAGTACAGGAGCTCAGCAGAGTAGAACACTGCTGGAATGAATATCTGTGAGCCTGGTGTAGGCTAGTTATTATGGTAATTGATAGCTGTGTACAGGTGTGGAAACAGTATTTCAGAGGTTGAGGTAAAGACCCCTGCCCAGAACTGTTGTAAGGAGAAAATACAGACCATCTTTCACATGTTTGCTTTCTTTGTGACTCTTTGATCTGGTCTTGCCACACATTCCCTCACCCTCTTACCTGCTGCAAACTAAATTATTTGCTCACCAATCCCTTGCACAGTAAGCATGTCTGTTACATGATATGTGGGAAAACTATACTTTTATTTTCATTTTATTTTTACAAATTTTATTAGTACATATTTACAGTACATAATGATTACATTCATTGTGGGGAGTTTGTACATGTGCACAATACATGTTAATTCTTTTTGCATCCCCTTGCCCTCTACCAAACTAGATTTTTTTTAGGGGGTGCTGGGATTGAACTCAGGGCCTTGTGCTTGCTAGGCAAGTGCTCTACTGCTTGAGCTAAATCCCCAACCCATAAACTAGATTTTTTAAAAAAAAATTTAAATCCTGGTTATATAAATATATAAAATAAAGTTTTTCATTGTAACCATTTACAAGTGTACAGTTCAATAGTGTTAAGTATATTCACACTGTTGTGCAACAGATCTCCAGAACTTTTTCATCTTGCAAATCTGAAATTGTATGTGCACTGAACAACTCATTTTCCACTCCCTTGGCAACCAGACTCCTACTTTTTGTTTCTCCGAGTTTGACTTCTTTAGGTAATAACCTCATATAAGTAGAGTCATGTAATATTTGTCTTTTGTGATTGGTTTATTTCACTTAGAATTATGACCTCAAGGTTCATCTGTGTTGTGGTATGTGGTAGAATTTCCTTGGAGATCAGTTTGGGGCTGAGATGGATCTGAATTGAATCCTAGTTCTGTCACTTACTAGTTGAGTTATTTAATCTCTCTGAACCTCAGTTTGCTTATTTCTGAAATGGTGATAAGAGCCAGGTGTAGGGGCTGGGGATTTAGCTCAAGCGGTAGAACACTTGCCTAGCAAGCACAAGGCCCTGAGTTCGATCCCCAGCACCCCCCCAAAAAAAAGAGCCAGGTGTGGTGGCAAATGCCTGTAATCCCAGCATTCGCAAGGCTGAGGTAGGAGGATCTCCAAGAGTTGGAGGCCAGCCTAGGCTACATAGCAAGACCTTGTCTCACCCACACCCCCAAATGGTGATAATAGCACCTACCTCATAATGTGTTAGGACAATAATAAGTTTAAAAAGCTTAGCCAGTGAGGCACATGTGTATTTGCAGAGCCTGAAACTGTGCTAGGCACTTGATACTAAAAACTCATTAAAATGAAGTGAAATACTGTACCTTCACTGCTGTATCTCTACTAACTGCCCAGCATTCCACACTTGCTTTGTGCCTTAAGGTGAATAACTTAATATCCTTAGGCTTCACTTTCTTCATTTGTAAAATAGGGATAAGACCTAACCGCCTAAAGTTGTGTTGAAGGCCAAATGGATTTATGTGTATAAAACACTTAAATGGTGACTGAAATATAGTAAGTATGCTGTAAAGGTTAGCTTGTACTGTTACTAAGAAATACTTTGTACTATTCTGATGGATCCTAAATCAATATTTCCAGTCTCGATCTCTCCCTTTTGCTCCAGATGGGTAGGTACTATTTCCAACTACCTGCTGAGCATTTCCATCTAGACACCAATGGACAACCTAAACTTAAAAATGTTGAAACCAAAATCTAGATTCCTCTTCCATCAAATCTCATCTTTCCCAGCTCTCTAAAGAGGACATAAGGGAGGCCAGGAGAGGACTAAGTGCCACCTGATTTTAGAATGGGCCTGTCCTACTTGGATTTTAGTTCGCCTTCTCTCCTTTTCATTCTGCCTTCTGTCAAGGTAGTAAAATATGCTGGCACAATACTTTACAGGTTACAGGTTAACTGAGCCCCTTCATCTTCATCAGTATATTTGATCATTAAAGCAAATCAGATCTTGTGAGTTTCTTGCTGTATTAAAACTCTCCAGCCACATCCCATTTCATCAAATCTGGATTCCCCCCAGTGGTGTGGAACCTACGGCACACGTGCTGCAGGTGGCTCTTTGTACTGTTGAGAAATGCTTTATTTGTTTTGTTTTTTGTTTTGTTTCTTGGTGCTGGGGATCGAACTTGGCCTCGTGCTTGCAAGGCAAGCACTCTAACCACAGCGCTAAATCCCCAGCCCCTGTTGAAAGCTCTAAAAGGTTCGCCATCCCTGAAGGAGGCAGCCTGGTGACAGGCTGGGTTATGGAGTCTCCTTTCTGTTTCCCAAATGCAAGCCATCGTATCCTTTATGGTTATTGGCATATCGAAATTCACCCACGTGTCATTTACTCTGCATGCATGCGTGTGTGTGTGTGTGTACATGTGCATGGATGCGAAGTGCTAGAGATCAAACCCATAGCCTGGCACATGCTAGGCAAATACTGTCCCAGTGAGCTACACCTCCAGCCCCACTTTTTAAAAATTTTTATAGACTTTTTTCTTTAGCCTTAGTCTGAGCACTAGTGTTTGTGAAACCTAAGAATTTAAGTCAGATAAATCTTCTCTTTTCTGTCAAGGATAATTTGATACTGAAAAACTCCTGTATAGGATAAAGCCTTATATGAAATCTATTTATTTCACCAGTAAGTCTTTGTATTCATATGCCCTAAAGTTCACTGCAATTATATTGAAACAATGTAAGCACCATTAAAATGGATATAACTATTCAGTGGTTAACAATTGTTGTCAGAATTACCTGAAAACATATTTAATCTTCCTTAGCAACTCTTCTAAGACTTGTGCTTAGTTTGATATTTTGAGGCACCAGATATCTTACACTTAAGATTAAACAAGAAAGATGTACATTTTCTTTATGGAAATTCAGCCTTTAGTTTTTTTTTTTTTTAGAAAAGCAGTAAAGATAAAATAAACAAATGAAAACTAAGCGTCTAGAAATGTCACAGTGGCTAAACAGGTTGACAGCTTGCTTGCTGTAAGAGGTTATCACAGCTGTAAACTGCCAGACCACAAGTACTGAGGAGAAGAAGCCCCGTGACACCTGCCGTAATTCTGCTGTGACGATGCCTGGATGATTGTGCGCTCATTATGGTGCTCAGCTGCTCACAAGGAAAACAAAATCCAAATGATTATCTTTAAATGAGCGTAAGTGCTATGTAAGACAGTGTAGAGGTAGTAACAAATTCCTTATGGAGTTCGACATTTGGGCTGTGATCTGATCTTTGAGTGTTTTGAGCCTTGTATTGAAAACAACTGTGCCCTCAGTCTGCACCTCTGAGAAGGACCCAGGAAATCAGGGAGCTGATATTTCTAGTAACATGCCTAGAAAGCTTTGTCGACTTTTCAGTTTGCTATTATCTATTTGTTCCTCTTGTAAAAGATAAGGATTTTATTCACAACACATTGTGCTGCCTTATTTGTCTCTACTGTTCTTGCAAGGTAACTGTGTCACAGCTTTAGTTGTTGATATTATTTACATTATACTGATGATAAAATTATTGTGTATAGCAAAATGTTATTGGTTTCGTATAATTTTTTTGTTTTAATGTTAAAAACAATCTTTGTTCTTTTTATTTGTGCCACCTGAAAGGCTTTATTAGGAACTGTGCTGCAGCATAAGGTAGAACAGTGCCTGGACTAACATCACCCCTTTTGAGGTAAATTTACAGGTGTGTGTTAGCTTTCCAGTGCTGTGATTAGATACCTGAGGATGATAACTTAAAGAGGAAAAGCCTGGTGTGGTGCAGTTTGAGAGGTGCAGTCCATGGTGGCTGTTCCATTGTTGTGTGCCTGACCTGAGGCAGAATGGCATGGTGGAAGGGCATGCAGAGGAGAGCTGCTCACCTCCTGGCAGCCAAGAAGCAGAAACAGGAAGTAACTTAGGAGGCTGAGGCAGGAGGATTGCCGTGAGTTCAAGGCCAGTCTGGGCGACATAGCAAGACCTTGTCTCAAAAAACAACAAAACAAAAAATTGCTTTGCATCCTTTTAAAATTCAAATTACAGAATTCACAAATTTTGTAATTTCTATTTTTAAAAAAAGTCTTTCTTACTAGCATTCTTTAAAATTCTTTTTTTTTTCTTTTTTTTTTTTGGTGCCGGGGGTTGAACTCAGGGCCTTGTGCTTACCAGGCATTCACTCTAACCACTGAGCTAGATCCCCAGCCCCTCATTCTTTAAAATTCTTTCAACTTTATTTTACCTTTTTTTTTGCTTTTGAGACAGGGTTTTGCTGTGTATTCTAGGCTGGCCTTGAACTCAATGGCAGTCTTCCAACCCCAGCCTCCCAGGGCTGGGAGCATGGGCATGTGCCACCACAGCTGGCCAAAAATGTCTTTTATTCTGATCCTTGGATATTTAGTTTAGCTACGTATAGAATTCTGAATTGAAAGTTATTTTCTATTAAATTTTGAACACTGTTGTACCACTGTTTTTATTTTTGTGTGTTTTTGTTTGTGTGCAATACAAGGAATCGAACCTGGGGCCTCAGGCATGCTGGGCAAGCTTTCTACCACTGAGCTGCGTCCCCAGACCTTGTGCCATTGTTTTTAAATAAATACATTCTTTCAATCCATATTGTCAGATTTGTTCATGAAGTTGGCAAAGCTATAGTTCATTTTCATTGTAGCATAGTATTCTATTTTATTAATGGATCACAATTAATACATTATACTTTTGAGAAGTATTTGAGATCTTTCAAAACGTGGGCTATTAATGAATAATGCTTACATGAACAATCTTTTTCATATTTTTTGTATATATTTGCACAATTTGGGGAGGTACTTAGAATTGCTGGATTATAGGATATGCATAGGCTTAGCATCAGTAGCTATTACTGAAGAATTTCCTAAGTGGTTGTACTAATTATACTTCTACCAGCCAATGTGTGATATCCATGTTCTAGCTAACCATGGCGTTTAGTTCCATCTTTCTTATAGGTCTGTAATAGCATACTATTAGGGTTTCAGTATGTGTTCTCTTGATAGCTTAATAAAGTTGAGCATCTTTGAAGGTTTATTGGCCATTTTGACATCCCCTCTGTGAATTGCCTGTTCACATCTTTTGCAGTTTTCTATTATGTTGCCTTTAGAGACAGGTTCTCACCGTGTAGCTGGTCTTGAAGTATGTAACCCAGGCTGGCTTCGAACTCAAGGCGATCTTTCTGCCTCAGCATCCCAAGTGCTGGGATTACAGGCGTGCACCCACCATGCCTGGCTTGGATGTTCTTTTTTTGAAGTTCTGTACATTTTCTGGACATGAGTGAACCCTTTGTAGTGATGTTTTGCAAAAGTTTTCTCTCATTCTTTTGTCTTTTTAATCTCCTAAGATTTCTTGATGAACAGAAGTGCTTAATTTTCATCACAATTCATATTGCGTCACTTTTTCTTTATGGTTATTTTTTTTTTGTATTCTGTTTAAGAATCTTTGCCTACTTTCAGGTCATGAAGATACTCCATCTTCTCAAAGCATTATTGATTTGCCTTTTGGGTTTAGATACACAGTACATATCCCTGAGAATTGATTTTTGGGTATGTCGGGAAGTTTTCTATATAGATACCAGGTGGACCCATCATTGTTTCACGTCTGATACATTTTACTGGTCTTTTTATCCCTGTGCTGGTATTACGTTGTCTTATTTTCTGTCATTTTATACATGTTGATTTGGGGTGGAGTATACAAAATAGGCTTCCATTTTCCTGTTTCAGTCAAGATTGCCTTGCCATTTTCATATACGTTTTACAATAAGCATGTACATTTTTACAACCCTTTTTAATTATGATTACATTCATCATGAGGAGTTGGTACGTGTACATAACACAATTCTTTTTACATCTCCTTCCCCTCTTCCCTTTCCCCTCCTTCTGTCTCTGTAAGACAGTGTTTTGAAAACTATGTACTTTAAAAAAAAAAAAAAAAAAAGAAAACTATGTACTTTAAACCAGTAGCTATATTGTAAAAACAAGATTGATTTTTTAAATATTTCTCTAGTAGTTTAATAATTTAGCTTTTTTTTTTTTGGAGACAGGCTATGTAGTTCAGGCTGGCCTTGAACTCACTATGTAGCTTGGGCTGGTGTCAAACTATGGACAGTCCTCCTGCCTCAGCCTCCCATGTGCTGGAATTACAGGCATGTGCCACCACACCCAGCATTTAGCCTTTTTTGAAGTGTACAGTCATGTGCACAGTCACATGTGCAGTCATCTTAAATATCATTACCTGCAAATAAAGCTTTTATTTTATCCTTTCTAATCTTTACCTTACCTTACTCTGCTGCCTGAGGCCTCTAATAAAATGAACAGAAACAGCATCTTCCTGTTCAATGAGGGAAAAGGCCTTAAACATTTTGCCATTATGACATTTGCAGTAGATTTTCTGTAGACACCAGTCATCAGAAATTCACTTCTTTTTTTAGTTGATGATTTTATCATGAATGGATGTTGAATTATATCAAAATCATTTTTGTATCAATTCAAGTGTTTATGTAATTCTTTATGTTAATGTGAATTACATTGAATATAATTTTTCAAATATTAAACCAACTCATAATTTCCGAGACAAATTTCCATTTGTTGTTGTTTTTTTTTTTTTTTTCCGAGACACAGTCTCACTGTGTAGCCCAGGCTGGCCTCAGACCTGCTGCAATCCTCCTGCCTCAGCCTCCTGAGTGCTGAGATTATGGGGTGTGACACCACACCTGACCAAATTTCCAGTTGTCATAAATTACTAAATTTGATTCACTAATTTTTTAATTAAGCAATTTTTTTCTTCTACATTCATGAATGAAACTGGCCTACAGTTTCTTTTGGCGAGGTTTTGATAATCAGGTTTATAATGGTCACTAAGCATGGATTTAGTTATAACCCATGACTTTTGATATATAATATTTTCATTACTATTCAAGATATTTTCAGATTTCTACTTAGATTTCTATTTGACCCATACATTTTTTAGAAGTACATTTCTTAATTTCCAAATGTGGGGATTTTGTAGTTATCTTTCTCTTCACAGATTTTCGGTTAATTGCACTGTGATTGGAGAATGTAGTCTATATTTCAGTTCACTTAAATGTATTGACCTTTGCTGATCTGCTAACAAATGCCCATTCTGTGGATGTTGTGTTCTTGTAAAGAATGTGCGGACAGCAATTATTAGAAGTAGTGTTGTGTGTATGTTAATTTTATTTAATGGTGTTGAAATAGTCTATATCTTATTAATATTCTGTATCTTACTAGTTTTTGGTTTACATGTGTCAGTTTTTGAAAGAGATACATAAAAATCTCTCACTATGATTATGGGCTTCCTTATTTCTCCTTTGAACTGTGTCACTTTTTGCTTGTATGTGTTGAAGCTTTTATTTTAGACATTCAAATTTAGAGCTGTGATGTCCAAACTGACATTTTTATCCTTAAAAAGTACCTATCTTTGGTAGTAGTTTTTGCTTTGAGTCTTGCTGACTTTATTATCTGTACTACCTTTCGTTTGGTGTGTGTTTACGTTGTATATTAGTTCCCATTCTTTTACTTAGAGCCTTCTATATGTGTTTCTCTAGGAGGCAGCCTAACAAGCTTTCTTTTTAGTTAGAGCATTTAGGGCCTGGGAATTTAGCTCATGGTAGAGCGCTTGCTTAGCAAGCACAAGGCCCTGAGTTCAATCCCCAGCACCCTACCAAAAAAAAAAAAACCCCAGTTAACTAAAGCATTTAGCACATTCACATTTTGTGTAATAACTGATATTTTGGGACATAAGTGTATTTACTTAATATAGTATTAGCTATAGTATTAGTTTTGGTGAGTTTTTTTTTCTTTTTTCTTTTTTCTTTTTTTGGGGTTTGTGTTTTGATTTTTTGAGACAGGGTCTCACTATGTAGTTCAGGCTGGCCTTGAACTCACTAGTTAGCCCACGCTGGCCTCAGACTATGGGTGATCCTCCTGCCTCAACCTCCTGAGTGCTGAAATTGCAGGCATGTGCCACCATGTTCAGCAGTATTAGCATTTAAAATATGCTGCCTGCATGCATGTTCTGTGTTCGTTGTTCACTTCTTTAATATTTCATCATTTTTCTTTCTTTCTTTCTTTCTTTCTTTCTTTCTTTCTTTCTTTTTTTTTTTTTTGAGACAGTGTCTTGCTATGTAGTTCAGGCTGGCCTTAAATTCAGTATGTAGTCCAGATTGACCTCAAACTCAGGCAGTCCTCCTGCTTCAGCCTCCTAAGTGCTAGGATTATAGGCATGTGCCACCATGCCTGGCACTTCTTTAATATTTCTTTTAAAAGCAGTTTTACTGAGATTTCATTTATATGATTAAAATAACCCATTGTAAATATACAATTCAGTGTTGTTTAGCTAATTTATAAAGTTATGCAACCATCACCATAATGTTTTAGAACATTTCTGTCACTCTAAATATAAATAGTTCACTTATGTCTGTTATTAAGTTTTATATCAGGTTTTTTGAAATATGATTCACATACTGCACATCACCCATTTGAAGTGTACGAATCAGTGGCTTTTTACTATTTACACATTCATGCCTCTATCGCAACTATTTAATTATTTTAGAACATTTCATCACTCCCAAGAGAAACCCTGTACCCAGTAGCACTTACTCCTCAATTTCTCCCTTCCTTTGGTCCTTGGCAACAACTATGGTAACTTGTTTTCTGTCTCTGTGGCTTTGCTTACTCTGGACATTTATGTACTGTTGTCAGGCAGTATGTCACCTCTTGTGACTAGCTTCTTTGATTATAATGGTCTCAGGCTTTATCTGTGTTGTAATATGTATCTATGTTGTATCATTTCTCTTTCTCGCTGAGTCACACTCCATTGTACTGAATTTTATTTATCCGTTTATCACTCATTATGCTTTCATGTTGTTTCCTACTCTTCAGTTTTTAAGATTAATCCTGCAGTGAGAGCTGTGTGTAGGGTTTTTGGGAACATTTGTTTTCAGTTCTCTTCTACCTAGGAGTAGAAATGCTAGGTCATAGGCTGTGTTTAACTTTTGAGGATCTGCCAAACTGTTTTCCAGAGTGGCTGTACTGTCTATCCTATATTCCACCCACAGAGGATGAGGGCATCTATTTCTCTACACCGTCACACACACTTACTATTTTATGTCTTTTTTTAATTTTGTTTTAACTTTATTTTTTTAATTAGTATATGTTTGTCATACATATTGATCACATTTATTATTGGGAATTTGTACCTGTACATAATATATCCTAATTATTTTTCCCCATTTTCTCCCTTCCTTTCAACCCCTTCTCCCTTCCCATTTACAAAGCTTTGTTTTCATTTTTTTCCTTCCATTCTTTTTTCCCCTCCATTCTTTTTTCCCTTTTCCCTTACCTCCTCCCCTTCCCATTTGAACATGTTCTTCCTACTTGCCAATATCTATCCTTCATTATGCTTATTTACCCTTTGAGTTCCTCACACAAGAGAAAACATGTCCAATTTATTTCACTTAAGATTATGGTCTCGAGGTTTGTTCATTTTTCCACAAATGATTTAAGTTTATCCTTCTTTATGGCAGAGTAGTACTCCATTGTATATAAATATCACATTTTCTTTATCCATTCATCTTTCGATGGGCTATTTTCAAGATTTATTTTGGTGGGGGAGGTTCTGGGTATTGAACCAGGACCTTGCACTTGTTAGGCAGGCACTCTACCACTGAGCTAAATCCCCAACCCTGTTTCCAAGATTTAGGTACTATACATTATGCTGCATTATATTTTATGTCTTTTTGATTATGCGGTACTAGTGGATGTGAAGTGATATCTCATTGTGGATTTGGTTTGTATTTCTCTGATAACTAATGATGCCGTGCATCTTGGCATGTGCTTACTGCTATGTGTATATCTTCTCTGGAAAATGTCTGTTCAGAAACTTTACCCATTCTTTAAATTACTAGCAATTTCTTTAACAGATAATTTATTCAGTTTAACTTTTTCTTTTTGTAGAGTTTTGGTAGTTTGGGTCTTTCAAAGAATGTTGTGTTCAAGTAATCAATTTGATTACATAGAATCGCTCATAATATTCCTTTATTATCACTTTAATGTCTGTGGGATCTGTAACAATGACCTACTTACATTCCTGATATTATTAATTTGTGTCTTCTTTTTTGCTTGATTAGCCTGGTTAGAGTTTATCAATTTTATTGATCTTTCATAGCCCACTTGTGGTTTTGTTAAATTTTCTCAGTTGATTTCCTCTCCAGTTTTAGTAGTTTTTGTTTTTATTTTTATTTCTTATTTTCTTTGCTTTAAATTTGCTGTTCTTTGTCTGGTTTACTAAGGCAGAAGCTTAGATTATTGACAGTAGTTATTTCTTCTTCCTTAATCTATGCATTCAGGGTCACAAATTCCACTCTAGGGGCTGGGGATTTAGCTTAGTGGTAGAGCACTTGCCTAGCAAGCTCAAGGCCCTGAGTTCTGTTCTCAGTACCATCCTCCCACCAACAAAAAAAACAAAGACATTCCACTCTAAACACTGCTTTTGCCACCTCCCACAAATCTCGTAAGTTGGATTTTCATTTTCATTTGGTTCAAAATAGTTTTTAATTTCTCTTGAGATTCTTTGACCCATATGTTATTTAGAAATGGGTTGTTTCATCTCCAAATATTTTGGGATTTCCAACTATCTGTTAATTGGTTTCTTGCTTAATTGCATTGTGCTTTGAGAATATATTTTGTATAATTTCTGTTTTTTAGAACTTGCTCAGGTGTGCTTTGTGGCCCGGAATGTGGTCTGTCTTTGTGCTTGTTCCATGTAAGCTGGACAATAATGTGTGTTCTGGTGTTGTTGGATGAAATACTGTATAAACGTTAATTAGATCCTGTTGGTTGAAGGTCAGCCATGCCCCTACTGGTTTTATGCCTGAGGATTGTTTGAGTCCGGCTATAATAGTAGATGTATCAGTTTCTCCCAGCAGTTCTTTCACTGTTTTTGGTTTTGTAAGATAGGCTGTCATTATATAGTCCTCACTGGCCTTGAACTTGGTATGTACCCCAGTTCTTGTCACTTCCTGAAGCAGTTCTGGAATTCATCTTTCATGAGTGTCTTTATGAGGTACAATTGTCCTGCCTCGGCCTCCCAAGTGCCAAGATTACAGTTGTGTGCCACCACACCTCAAATTTCTTTCAGTTTTTGCTTCACATATTTTGACATGCTCTTGTTAAGTACATACAAGGAATGACTGGAAAATATGGTGAATGTTTAAATTCTAAAAATTTATTATCATAAAAGACACATTGCCACAAATCCCCCTCAGAATACTGTCCTTCCTTTCAAACACATTTTCCCATCACTCTTGCCACTTTCTGGAGCAGTTCTAGAAGTCATCTTTATGAGTATCTTTATGAAGTGTGATTAAAAAAAATACAGTGAATGTTGTTGCCAAATGCCATCCCATGGAAAGATACTATACCACAGTGTGTCCTCATCCACAGTATTCACAAGATCTGGTGCCTTGTGACTTGGCTGTTCCCCAGTCAAAATGACCGTGAAAGTTAAACATTTTTAATCAATTCAGGATATCAAGGCAGCCCAGACAGCACAACTGAAGACGTGATACAGGACTTTCAGAACTGCTTTAGAAAATGGTGAAGAATGGGATAGGTGTGCTCTAAGTGAGGGGGAGGATTTCGAGGGGGATTAATGGCAGTGCATCTTTTACTGTAATCAATCTTTTAAATTTAAACACACTGTAGTTTTTGATCATACCTTGCATACCTTGTATATGTTAAGAACTGGTATTTTTTTTGGAGAATTGATCCCTTTTCATTTTTCTTTCTGAAGTCTGCTTTGTTTGAAATTAATAAAACTGCTTGAGCTTTCTTTTAATTAGTATTCGTGTGGCTTATCTATCTCTGTTCCTTTACTTTTAACCTAGCTACATCTTTATATAGAGAGTGGGTTTCTTGCCAGGCGCAGTGGCACATGCCTGTAATCTCAGCTTTTGGAGAAGCCTTTGTTTTACACAAAGGAGAGAGAGGAGGAATCTAAGTTTGAAGCCAGCCTGGGCAACTTAGTGAGATTCTGTCTGAAAATAAAAATAAAAAGGCCAGGTAGGAAGATTGCAAGTTTGAGCTTAGCCTATGTGACCTAGCCAGACTCTGTCTCAAAATAAAAAATAAAAGAGGGCTGGGGATGTAACTCAGTGCAAATGGTCTGGGTTCAGTCTCTAGTACTACTAAATGAATGAATGAATGAATGAATGAATGAATGAATAAATATAGATCAGTGGTGGTGCAATCTGGGTTCAATCCCCAGTATTTCAAAATTAACCAGTCAATCAGTAAAACAATCAATAAGATGGGTTTCTTATATATAACTTGTGGTCGGGTCTTTTTTTAAAAAATCTATTCTGATCTTGTCTTCCAATTAGTAGGTTTAGACCCTTCGTAGATGTTTACAGTGTGGTTAGTGGTATAAACGGCTGTCTACCATATTTGTAACTGGCTTTTATTTATTACACTTGTTCTTTGTTTCCCTTCTCATCTTTTTCTGCCTTCTTTCTGATTTTTTTTTTTGGGGGGGAGCTGGTAATTGGAATTGATCCCTCAGGACCTTTACACTGAGCTATGTCCTCAGCCCTTTTTAAATTTATATTTTTTTGAGACATGGTCTAAGTCACTGAGTTACCCAGACAGGGCTCGAACCTGTGATCCTGTCTCCCAGACTGAGCATTATTACAGTATCTCTTCTCTTTGTCAATTATACTTCTTTTAAAGCCATTTTGAGTGGCTGCCCTACAGTTTGCAGTGTTCATTTTCAGTGACTCTAAGTCTACTTACGATAGTGCTACTCTGCTTTGTGGGTGGTATCGGTACCCTATTACCCATTTCCTCCCTCCCATCACTTTTAAGGTTGCTGTTGCTCTATTCACTTCTCCAAATGTTATAATCACCTATTGCATTGTTACTGATACTGGTTAAGTGATTATTAAGATTCATTGAGAATAAAAAAATTTAGTTATTTTCATATTCTGTTCATTTGTTCTATTTTCAATACGCTGTATATTTGAGTTTCTAACCCATATCATTTTCCTTTCCTGTGAAGAATTACTTTTAATATATCTTATAAGAACAGGTCTACTGGTAAAAATTCTCTTACTTTTCATTTGCCTAAGAAAGTCTTTAGTTTTCATTTACATTTTTTTCTTTTTAAAAAATTTTTAAATTTTTATTGGTGTTTTGCAACAGGGTCTCACAATGTAGCCCAGGCTGGCCTCAAACTCATGGCAATCCTCTTGCCTCAGCCTCTCAAGTACTGGGATTACAGGAGTGTGCCACTATGCCTGGGTAGTTTTCATTTGTATTGAAGGACAGTTTTGTTAGATTCAGTGTTGTAGGTTGGTACAATTTTTTTTCTTTCAATTTAAAAAAAAATTCACTCCATTTTGTAATTTTTACCCCAGTTCCTCTATAGATAGGTAAGAGATTTTATTCCCCTCTGGCTTCAGGACTTTTCTCTGTTTCGTGTTTGTTCATTCCTTTGTTTTGTATTTTAAATATTATATGTTCACACATAGTGTTTTTAAAAACTACTGTTTTTCTTGGTGTTTTCTATATTTCATGGATCTATATCATTAATTTTGGAAAATTTTCAACTATTATTGTTTCAAATACTTTTCATTTCTCTTTTCTTTTCCTAGTATTCCATTTACATGTGTATCATAGCTTTTGTAATTGTCTTGCAGTTCTTGTTTATTATTTTCTTTTTCATTTTTTTACTTTGTATTTCAGGGTTTTTTTGGGTTTTTTTTGTTTGTTTGTTTTGTTTTTTCTTTTATTGGTGCCAGAGATCAAACTCGGGGCCTTGCACTTGCTAGGCTAGCACTCTAATCACTGAGCTAAATCCCCAGTCCTGTATTTCAATTTGAGAAGTTTCTGTTGCCATATCTTCAAGCTTGCTCTTTCCTTGGCCATCTGTGGTGTGCCAGTGAGTCCATCAAAGGTTTTCCTCATTTCTGTAAGAGTATTTTGAGTACTAGGTCATTGCTTATATTTAGTTGAATTATGTTTTTTATTTTTGGTCATCATATACTTATCAGATAGATGATTTCCAAATACTTTTTACCGTTCAGTGAAGCTGTCTTACTACTTTGTTGGAACTGTCCATTGAACCACAAAACGTCTTACTTTTGATGAAGTAGAGTTTATTTTTTCCTTTAGTTGCTTATACTTTAGTGTCATAACTAAGAATTGGTTGCCTAATTTAAGGCAATGAAATTTACACCTGTGCTTTCTTCTTAAACATTTTATAGTTTTAGCTCTTACACTTAGATCTTTGATCCATTTTGAGTTAATTTTTGTATATGATGTGAGGAAGGAGTCTATTATTTTGCTTGTGGATGTCCAGTTGTCCAGCATTTGTTGGAAAGACTTTAACCATTGGACAGTCTTTGCACTCTTGTCAAAAATCAGTTGACCATAAATACAAGGGTGTATTTTTGGAATCTTCTTGCTATTCCATTAGTGGCCAGAACTGTGGAGTCTTGATTATTTTAGGCTTGTAGTAAATTTAGAAATCAGGAAGCATGATTCTTTCTGCTTTAAGATAGTTTTGCATATTCTGGGTCCCTTGCATTGCCATATGAATTTGAGGATTAGCTTGTCAATTTCTGTAATGAGGCCAGGCGGGATCATGATAGGAATTGAATAACTACACGGAGTATTCCTCTTTTAGTAATAATAAGAACCGGTGTAGCTGGGTGTGATGATGCGTGCCTGTAATCCCAGTTACTCAAGAGGCTGAGGCCAGAGGATTATGAGTTCAGGTTCAACCTGGGCAACATAGTGAGACCCTATTTAAAAAAAAAAAAAAGTTGACAAAAGAGGTATTGCCATTTTAGTAATATTGAGGCTTTCCATCCATGAACAAGGGATAGCTTTCAACTATATCAACTACCTCTAATACAACAATATTTAGTTTTCTTATATGAATCTTGCATTCCTTTTGCTTCATTTACTTGTAAATATTCTTTTCAATGCTATTACAAATGGAATTGATGTACTAGATTATGTTCTCTACAAATAGTTTTATTTCTGCCTTTCCAATCTGGATGCCTTTGGTTTCATTTTCTTTCCTAGTTGTTTAAATTCAAATTTCTAGTAAAATAAAAGTGCAAGTGGACATATTGGTTTTGTTCTTGATATTAGCAGGGAAGCATTTGGTCTTTACTAAGTATTATGCTACTTGTGGGTTTTTTTATCATTGCTCTTTCATAGGTTGAAGAAGTTCCTTTGTTTTCCTAGTTTGTCCAGTGTTTTAATTGTAAAGATGTGTTTGATCTTTGTCTTTTTTCCTTTTTTATCTATCGATATGTCAAGAAGGTTTTGCTCTATAATCTGTTGATATGCTGTATTACATCGATTATTTATTTCTTTATTTTGCTGAGAATTGAACCTCATGCTTGCCCTGGGCCTCATGCTTGCTAAGCAAGTGCTTCACCTGTGAATTACATCCCCAGTCCTGATACTCATATGTTGAATTATCCTTGCCTTCCTGGTATAAATCTTGCTCAGTCATGGTGTATAACCTTTTTTATATGATGCTGTATTTGGTTTGGTAATATTTTGCTGAGCGTTTTGCATCTATATTAATAAGAGCTATTGATCTATAGTTTTCTTGTACTGTCTTTGTCTGGATTTGTTACAAAGGCCTCATTGAATGAGTTGGGAATGTTCTCTCATATTTTATGGAAAAGTCTAAAGTATTGCTGTTGATCGTTCTTTAAATCTCTGGTAGAGGGGTTGGGGATTTAGCTCAATGGTAGAACACTTGCCAAGCAAGCGCAAGGCCCTGAGTTTGATCCCCAGCATTAAAAAAAAAAAAAAAAAGTCTGGTAGAATATGCCAGTAAAGCTATCTGTCTATATCTGGGCTTTTCTTTGTGAGGTTTTGTTTGTTTTAATCACTAATTCAATCTCTATTTTTTTTTGTTATGAGTCTATTCAGATATTTTGTCTCTTCTTGAGTCAGTTTCACAGGTTGTGGTTTCTAGTAATTCATCTGTTTCATTTAGATTATCTAATTTGTTAATGTGATTGTTCATAGTATTCTATTATAAACCTTTTTATTTTTGTAAGGTTGATAGTAATATTCTCTCTTTCATTCCTGAATTTAATAATTTGTGCTAGAAGTTGGTCATTGTAGCTAAAGGTTTGTCAGTTTTGTTGATCTCCTCATAACACCTTGAAACTTTGGGTTTTATTGATTTTTCTGTATTATTTTTCTGTTCTTTATTTCTGTTACAATTTGTTTTCATTCTTGTTCTTTTTTTCTTTTTTCTTTTTGAGACAGGGTGTCACTATGTAGTTCATGCTGGCCTTGAACTCACTATGTAGCTCAGCTTGGCCTCAAACTCACGGCCATCCTTCTGCATCAGTTCCTCAGTGCTGCAATTATAGGCATGCTCCATCATGCCTGGTTTCATTCTTGTTCTTGATTGTGTTTAGTGTCCCCCTTTTATCCCCTATCTTCTTAGGTTGGATGTTTATTGATTTGTGATCTCTCTTCTATTTTTTTTTATTTTTTTATTTTTTGGAGGTTTTTTTCGTGCTGGGGATCAAACTCAGAGCCTTGTGCTGGTGAGGCAGGGACTCTAACCACTGAGCGAAATCCCCAGCCCTTTTCTATTTTTAATATTGTTTACAGCTACAGATTGTTCTGTACCCACTACTTTTGCTAGTTCCAATAATCATATTTGCTTTCTTTCTTTGTCTTTCAAGGAAAGGAAAGACGTATATTCATTGTTTTTGATCTTGGATTGATTTGAACTTGCTTGAGCAATATGAAATTGCTGTTGTTCAATCATTTTCAATGTGAAGAGTTAGTAATTTCCTATATTTCACTCTAATGTGATCATTCTCCTGAATAGCTCATTGCTTCATGTTATCCCCATATTATCTTTATTTTTAGAGTCTAAGAAAACAAGTTTAAGAAGAACAATGGGATATCCAATATCATAGAAGTGATATATGTCAGGATAGAACCAAAAACATTATTGAAGATCCAATGATCTTGTACTATTGCTTAGAAAAGGCTTTGATCTGATTTGAGGAACATCAGATACGTGGAAATAATTTACATCTTGTCCCTGATAATAAGTGGTACATCCTCAAAGTGATAGTGAAAATTGTCATAATTGATTAATGTTTCCATCATTGTGTTGCTCTTGTGTATGCTTTCAAATGTTTACTGAATCTCTGTAATTGTGATAAAAGTAGGATTAAATTATGTGATAGATAAAGCCCCAGAGGAAGGGTCACATAATCTCTTAGAAAGGAGAGAAGGAAAGGCCACTCAAAGAAGATTTCTGGCTGTTTGGCTTATATTTTAAAGGAGAAAGAACATTTTAGGTGCAAAAGACAGAGAGCAAGTGCTTCAGGCAGGGGAGGAACATGTAGGGAGAGGCATAGAGACAGAATGCATGTGTGTGGAGCCTACATTGTGCAGTGGGAGAGCCAAGAGACTGGAAAGTAGGGGTAGATGTGAAGGGTGCTGTATGAGGAAGAAAGACATTGGACTTTTCTTTTGTAGGCTATTTAGGAGTATTTGAAGATTTCTACTAAGGGAATTTTGAATTCTTTTCCTGGGTGTGCTTAGGAGTCAGCTACTTTCCTTTGCCATATCTGGTAGTAGGTCTTTCCTCACCATAAAATGTTATTATTGTTTTGTTTTGTTTTGTTTTTTAATTCACAGTTCACTGAAGTTTTTTTGACAGAAAGGGACAAACAGTCCAAATGGAGTGGAATTCCTCAGTTGCTTCTTAAGCTGTATGCCACCAGCCACCTCCACAGTGACTTCATCGAGTGCCAAAACATCCTCAAGGTAATTCTGAGAGGCCTTAGGGGAGCTGCATTCAGAATCTCTGGGTGATACAACTGTCTACTTTTTTTTAATAGCCTGTTTAAATTATGGGAGCTGTAAAAAATTGAGTTCAAGAAAAGTGCAAGAAGAAAATAAAGTCACCAGTAATCCCACTGTCCAGAGGCAGTCACCTTTAGGTTTCCTGTGTGTATCCTTCTGGACTTTATTCATGCTTAATTTGTGGCAGTGATTGCTTAATTTATTAAGTCAACACTGCACCCTGGGGTTTAAATAACACTTTCCCGCCTGGTTCTGGGGATCAAACCCAAGACCTCAGGCATGCTCTACAGATGCTCTTCCACTGTGCTACATGCCTGACCATGGGTAACATTCTTTCAGAACAGTTTAAAAGATCCCATATTGCTGAAGGCTCCTGGGCAGGGGCTTGTGGTTGTTGATTTGAAGGGGCAGGTTTGGTGGTTGGGAGAGGAATGAAAAGAATACAGAGACATAATGCGAAGGTGGTTCTCAAACCTGAGTGTGGATCAGAGTGCTAGGCCCCCAAATTTTTGATTCAGTAGGTCTGAAGTTACCTTACCAAAACTTTAGCTTGGGCCTGGGCCTTAGTGTGAATTTAGAGTACCAGCTCTAGTTCAGTTATAACCTGCCTGAATGTATTTGATCATAATGAAGCTGAACGATATGTTCTTCAGAGGTGAAATTTTTATGATTATAGCACAGAAGTTATTCTAATATGTAGTAGTGATTAAGTAAGCTTACAATTTACCTTTAAGATGAGGTAGTTTCACATTCTTGATCTTGTCATTGTGTAACTGATAGAAATAACTATAGTCTCTTATACTTTCCAAAGAATTGTACATTATTTCATTAGATTACTGCAGAATCTCTGAGGTACGGTATTGAAATATAATCAAGGAGGAGAGAAATTAATATTTGTTAGTCTTTGATGTGTGATTATTTCTTTATTCATCCAGCAGGTCACCAAATGCTTATTGGTGTGTAGCGGGTTTTGCTGTAAGATTTCTTTTCCTATTCGCTTTGTTCCATATAACAGAAGATTCTGTCGCCCTCCAAAATTTGAGAACTACCTCCCTATGTCTGCAGTTTCACATATTTGCTGTATCTTGAGACTTACATCAAGATATCTGTTCTAGCCCTTTCTTTAAAGAGCATTTAATCTAGAGAAAAAACATGTTTTAAATAGATACAAAGTGGAAGTGCTAAATGTGCACTAGAAGTGCTAAACATCACAAGTGACTTACAGATTGCTTTGAGGGATAGAAGAGTATCAGATTGCATTGAGCCAGGGAAGCCAAGGAAGAGTTCCTTCAGGAGGTGACATTTGAGTGGAGACTTGGTTATTACTACAGAACCAGTCACTACAAAGCTTAGTGACTTGAAGTAGTAAGCACCATTTATCTCACAGATTGTGGTTAATTGAGTGGTTCTGCTTCCTGTGGTATTGAATGGGGTATTGAGACATCTAAAATGTTAATAGCCTCATTCCCATCCCAGGCAAGTTGGTGCTGGCCATCAGGTGGAGACTGGCAATGGCGTTAGCTGGTCTGTTCTCTACCTTGTGGCTTCCCCAGGTGGCCGTGTTGGTCCTTTCAGAGTGAGACGATCAGATTTCAAGATGGCAAAGGCCAGCTTTACCAGGCCTTAAGACTTTTATGCTGGAAGTGGCGTAGTGTCACTTTGGCACTTTTTTTTAATTGAAGCATGTGACACCGGTCCAGATTCAGTCTGGAAAGGGACCTGTGTACTAGAAAATGTGATTCATTGAGGCTGTCTTTCTGCTCATGTGGGTTCACTTTGTGACTAAAATACAAACTGACATTTTAGTGTCTGGTATGTGTTGAATTGTAAAAGAAAATGTCTCTGTACTTTTTTTTTTTTTTTTTTTTTTTTAGGAAATTTCTCCTCTTCTCTCCATGGAGGCTATGGCATTTGTCACTGAAGATAGGAAACTTACTCAAGAAACTACTTATCCAAATACATATATTTTTGATTTGTTTGGAGGTGTTGATGTAAGTAGCTATTTATTATTACTTCTGTCAATAATACTACATTCATGGTTTGAATGTTTAAGTGTTAAAAGTGTAAGATAGGAAACTTTTCAGATTTTATGGTGAACATTTCAGATTTTAACTTTTAGAACTTCAGTGGCATTCACCTGTTTGTAAAAGCATAGTAGTTTTTTCTTCTTTTTTTAATGATAATATATCCACTTACTTTTAAAAGTACCAACTAAAAAGTATGTCTCCCCGTTTTCCAGTGTCTCCTCCTCAGAAGCAGTTGTAATTCCTAGGTACTTGTACATCTTTCTAGAGATGTTCTGTTGTTCTGTGTGTGTGTGTGTGTGTGTGAATGCTTCCCCCACTTCTACCTTACATTAGTTTATTTTCTTCCCACATGCAGTGGCATACCATATAACCAGTATACTCTCCCCTGCTTTATTGTTTTCATGTAACGCTGGCATGGAGATAGTTTCATTTCAGTACACATAGATCTGCCTGTTGTGGTTTAAATATGAAGCCCCACCTCCACCCCAGACTCATGTATTAGAGGGCTTAATCCCTAAAGCGGCAGTGTCAGGAGGCAGGGCCTGGTGGGAGGAAATGGGTCACTGGGAGCCTGTCATTGAAGTATCTTTCTCTTGGACTGTTCCCTTGTTCTCTTCTTCCTGGCTGCCGTGAGGTAAGTAGTGAGGCAAGCAGCTTTTCCCTGCTATGATGTTTTTGCTGCCGACCATGGACTGAAACCTCTGAAACCATGAGTCAGAATAAACTATTCCTGTATGTCAGATATTTTGTCCCAGCAATGGAAAGTTGATTGCACTACCTCCTTATTTAAAATAGTCACATAGTATTCCCTGGTATAATTGTACTGTGATTCATTTGTGCCGTCCCTAGTTGATGGGCATTTAGAGTTTTTCCACACTTTTTCTATTATGAGCAAGGTTATGGTAAAGACTTTTTTATATGAGTATAGACCTTTGGAATCGAAGCATATGTGTCTTTTATTGCTTACTGTATTAACTGCAATTTATGACATCTCAGCAGTTTTACCAACTTACACTGTTAATAACAAAGTATGAGAGTGTTTACTCAGCACCACCACCAACACATTGTATATATGTTGTATTTTTATGGATTTGTTGTGGAAATATAATCTTTATGCAAAAGAGTATACCAATAATTAACACAAAGTCACTTTTGACCTATAGCCCAAATCAAGAAATAGGACATTATCAGGACTTAGAGGCCCCCTTCACTAAACTGTGTATTTTAAATATTTACTAAGTAGATGTGAAAAAAATCTTATTTCTTTTTACCAATTTATTGAGATATGGTGTACATGCCATACAGTTTACCCATTTAAAGTCTATAATTCATTGTTTTTTAGTGTACACCCATTACCACAGTCAAATTTAGAACATCTTAACCCCTTGCAGAAGATCTCCGTATGCATTAACTGTCATTTCCCTCCCTTTCTCCTAGGAAACCAGTAATCTACTTTCTGTTCCTATAGATTACCATGTTCTGAACAATTTGTGTAATTGGAATCATGGAATATATAGTCTTTGCAACTGGCTTCTTTCAGTATTTATGCATGTTGAATTGTGTATCAATACCAGTTTGTATGTTCGTGCGTGTAGTGATGGACAGTTGGGCTGCACAATTTCACATTCCCATCAGTGATGTAGGAATGGTTTCTCTGTATCCTTATCAACACTCCCTGTTATCTGTCATTTTCATTGTAGCCATTTTATTGAGGGTGAAGTCAGAATGAGATAACACTTTGTATACATAGTATGGCAAAGTGTCCCAGGAGTGGTAATGGTCATTCTATCCTCTGATTGAATTTTATGAAGTCAATAAATAATGTTAAAATTTTAATAGCATGGGAAAATTCTTGATGAAAAAAGCATGCGACACCATAGTATCTGCTCTGTGATAATTATCTCAGCTTTTTTAGAAGATGACTTGGGGTCTCTGTTACACAAACCAAAACAGGCCTGCAGTAAGGGCAACTTTCAGTGTTGTTCCGTGTTATGTGTTTCCTTTCTCTTTTACAAGTGTAGGTGACATTAAATGTAGATATATGGAAAGCTGAGCTAAATACTTTTCTAGAAATGTATTTTTCTAGATATTCTTTTCATTTTATTTTATTGTACATTTTATTTAATGGTACATTTTAGATGTACATAGTGATAGCATTCATCATAGGGGATTGTACCTGTACATGACATATCTTGTTGCTTCTTTTTTTCCCCATTCCCCTCCCCTCACCCCCTCCTCCCTCCCTATCTACAAAAGCTTTGTTTCCATTTAGAAATGATATTCTATGGTACGAGGGTACTTGAGGATTTTTATTTTGAAATCTGCTGTGTTGAGCTAAAATAATACACATTTCTCTCAGTCCAGGATGTTGAAACATGGTGTCACATTCATCCTAGGAGCAAGCCCAGGAATGTGGATTTGCTTTCTGAAGATTTGTTGCTAGTTTAAGATGGCAGAGGTCTCAGCTCTTCCAGCTGAGCAGTCTGGTCTCAAAGATTTGTGTGTTGGCTGTTTTTAAAAATTGCTATGGGATTGTTTTTCTCCCATTTGGCTTGAGGTATATTGGACATGCTGCCCAAATATTGGCCTGTACCTAAAAGGGGCTAGAAGAGTTTCTTGTGCCTTGTTCTAAAATTGCACCTAAGTTGACTTAAACAATAACATAAAACTATATATACATGTATATGGTTGATATTTAAACATGGTAATTTAGTCATGATCTCGACATACAGATTACTTTAAAATGCTTGAATATATTTAAGTAGAAATTGACTTTTTTTTCCCCAAACAAGGGTCCTTGTTATAAAAATAAAAGATGTTCATTAAATAAAATTTGGGCCAGCCACAGTGGTATGTGCCTCTAATCCTAGCTACTCAGGAGACTGAGGCAGGAGGATTACAAATTCAAGGTCAGCCTAAGAAATTTATCAAGACCCTATTTCAAAATAAATCCTGAAAGGGCTGGGGATGTAGCTCAGTGGCAGAGTGCCCCTGGGTTCAATTCCCAGTAAAAAACAAAACAAAACAAAACAAAACAAAAAACCTCTGTTAAGATTATTCCAACCTTTATTTTTTTGTTTATATTGACTTAGATTTTTATTAAAGTTTTTTAAATAACAGCTTTATTAAAATATAATTTATATGCCTTAAATGTAACCTTCTAATCAAAACTCATTAGTTTCTCGTGTGTTCGTGAAATTTTGCAGTGATTACCAGAACAGTTTTGATAATGCCAAAGGGAGTCCCATACCATCAGCAGTCCTCCCACCCCAGCTAACTGACCCACTTTCTGTCGCTGTAAATTTGCTTATTGTGGATATTTTTATAAACAGAATCATACACTGTGTGGCTTTTTGTGTCTGGCTCCTTTAATTTACATAATAGTTTCATTGAGATATAATTCATATACTATGTGGTTCACCCATTTAAAGTGTTCCACTCAGTGATTGTTAGTAAATTTGGTTATGTAACTGTCACCACAGCTATTTTTAAAACATTTTCACTACTCCAAAAAAAGAAACCTCATATTCTTTAGTAGTCACTCCCCATTCCCTCGTAAGTGCCTCATCTTTAGGTAACCACTAATCTATATTTTCTATCTCTAGAAATTTTCCTATTCTGAACATTTCATATAAATGGAATGACCTACTGCTTTCAAGATTTATCTGTGTTGTTGTGTATGTATCAGTATTTCACTCATTTTTATTGCCAAGAAATTTTTCATTGTATAGATGTACCACATTTTGCTTATCCATTCATCAGTAGTTGATGGACATTTGTGTGGTTTCCACTTTTGACTTATATTGCCGTGTTTGTTTTTTGAGCTGGTGTCTCACTGTAGTTCAGGCTGGCCTTGAGCTCACGCTTCTCTTGCCTCAGCCTCCTGACTGCTGTGATTACAGGTGTGTGTTGCTGTGCCCAGCACTTTTGGCTATAATTAACATCACTGCTGTGATTAACAGTGGTGCTATGAACATTGGAGTACAAGATTTTTCTGTAGACATATTCATTTCCTGTTTGGTTGGGTGTTTTTACAGTTTCTCTTGGTATATATGTAGGAGTGAATTGCTGGCTCATACTGTTAAGTCTGTGTTTAACTTTTGGGGACCTGCCAAATTGTTTTCCAAATTTTACATGTCTGCCAGCAGTGGTTCCAGTTTCTCCACATCCTTTCCATAGTTCGTGCCTGTCTTTTTCATTATAGCCAGGCGTGCTAAAGGGTGCAAACTGGTATTTCAGTGTGGTTTTGATTTGCATTTCCCTGATGGCAAATGATACTGACTCTTTTTTCATGTGATTATTGGCCATTTGGAGAATGGCTTTTAGAAGTGTCTGTTCACTGCTTTGCCCACATTTTAATTGGGTTGTTTTTTGATTATTGAGCTATATTAGCTGTTTCTGGATACTAGTTCCTCATGAGTTATGGAATTTGCAAATATTTTCTCCAAATCATTTGTTTTCTTTTTACTCTACTGGTAGTGTCCTTTGAAGCACAAAAGTTTTTAGATAGGGGTCCATTTTCATTCTTTTGCACGTGACTGTGCAACTATGACAACACTATTGAAGAAAACTATTTTTTTCTGGCGCCCTTGTCAGAAATCACTTGACCATAGACACATGGGTTTACTTCTGTGCTTGCAGTTCAAAATTGTTTTGGCTGTTACACATCTCTTACAGATGCATGTGAATTTTAGGTGCAGCTTATCAATTGCAGAAAAGAAGCCAGCTAGGATTTTGAGGATTGGATTGAATTTAGGTCAGTTTGTGAAAGCTATCTTTTCATTCTTTAGATTGTTTTTAGGTTTTTTTTTTTCCACTTGTTAAATTTATTCCTTACTATCTTATTCTTTCTGAGTCTCTTATAAATGGAGTTTTCTTAACTTTCATTTTTGTATGCTCATACTACAGTCGTAGACATATAGTTGATCTGTGTATTATCTTGAAACCCTGCTGATCTCTGATAAATTTTTTAGTGAACTTATTAGAGTTTTCTGTATTTTAGGTCTTTAGTTTCTTGTTTTCCAATTTAGATGCCCCCCCCATTAGAATCTTTAGATGATGTTAAATAGGAACAGTAAGAGTGGACATATTTGTGTGTTTCTGGCTTTTAGTGGGCAAGCATTCACTCTTTCACAGTGATGATGTTAGCTCTTGAGATTCTTATAAATGCCCTTTATCTGGTTGAGGAAGTTCCACCTATTTATTGTTGTTGTTTTGTTGTGAAAGTGTTCTGGATATTTTTCAAATGCTTTCTGCATCTATTGCTGAGATTGTGTGGGTTTCATCTTTGAATTGATACGGTGTATGTCTTTCTGTTGATATGGTGTATCATATTAGTTGATTTTCAGCTGTTGAACCAACCTTGCCTTTCTGGGATAAATTCTACTTGGACATGGTATATAGTCCTTTTTATATATTGCTGGATTTGGTTTGCTAGTGTTTTCAGGATTTTTTTGTGTGAATGTTCATAAGAGACAGACCATGTGATTTTACTATGATGTTTTTGGTTTGGGTCTCAGAGTAATGGAATGAGTTGGGAATTGTCCTTTGTCTTCTACTTTTGGAAAGAGTTGATGAAGAATTGGTATTAAGCCTTCTTTAAATGTTTTATGTAGTTCACCAGTGAAGGTGTCCAAGCCTGAAATTTTCTTTATGGGTAGGTGTTTTATTTCATCACTAATTCAGTCTCTTTATTTGTTACAGGACTAAAGACATACTTGGCTTCTTCTTGAGCCAGTTTTTTTGTAGTGTGTATATGTCTAGGAATTTGTCCATTTCATCTGGCTTATCTTAATTAGTTGGCATACACTCGTTCATAGTATTCCCTTATGGTTCTTTTTGTTTCTATCCTGTCCCCTCCTTTATTTCTCTTTTTTCCCCCTCCTTTATTTCTGGTTATAGTAATTTGAGTCCTTGCCTCTTTTTTCTTGGTCCGTTTAGCGAAAGAAATGCTGATCTTTTCGAGGCACCAAGTTTCAGTTTTGTTGATTTTCCTCTATTATTTTCTTTTCTTTATTTTATTACTTTCCATTCTAATTATTATTTCCATCTGTTTACTTGCCGTGGGTTTAGTTTGCTTCTTTTTCTAGTGTCTTAAAGTGGAAGATTGGATTATTGATATAAAGTAACTTTTAAAAAAAGATGGATGTTTGTAGCTAGCTATAAATTTCCCTGTAAAAGCTGCTTTAGCTGTACCATAAGTTTTGGTACATTTACCCATTTCAGGTACTTTGAAATTGCCCTTGCAATTTCTTCTTTGTCTTACTGATTGTTTAGGATGAGTTTTATACTTATCTACATATTCATGAATTTCCTATTTTTTTCTGATGTCTAATTTAATTCCATTGTGAAAAGAGAACATAATTTTTGTGATTCCATTCTTTTTAAATTTATTGAGGTTTGTTATATGGCCTAAGCTTTAATCTAGCTTGAAGAATGTTCTGTTTGCTTTTGAGTAGAGAATGTATTCAGCTGTTCGGCATAGAATGTTCTATGACTGTCGGTTTTGGTTGGTTTATGGTCAAATCTATGTATTTGCTGATATTTTGCCTAGTTGTCTATCTATTATTGAAAGCAAGGTATTAAAGTTTCTAGCTATTAGTTTTGAATCGTATGCTTCTATTGTCAGCTTTAACTTCCTGTGTTTCAGGGCTCTGTTTTTAGGGGCATATATGCTTATAATTGTTATATATTTGTGATGGATTACCCCTTTTATCGATTATAACTTGTTGTTCCTTTTAGCAGAATGTTTAAGTACCTACTTATTCTGAATTTAAGGAAAATTGTGTGTTGTATTGTAAGTATGTAAAATGAAAAATATATGCATATTATCCCTCAGCCTCTGTAGAAATCAATTCTAACAATTAATGGTATATCTGGAGACCTTTTTTTAATAACTCAAACACACATATGTTCTTTAAACAAAAAGGTATGGTAGTAGTAATGTTCTACAGCTTTTCAAAAATTAAAACTATATTGGACCATAGTGATTGCCTAATCTAATTCATTCATTCTTAAAAATGAGAAAGCTGGGGCCCAAGTAGAAGCAGTAACTTGCCCGAGTTTACTGGAGAATAAGTGGCTGAGCTGGGACTAAAACCCAAGTTTCCCGACTGGCAGCAGTGCTCCTTCCTGGGAGTCCCACTGTCTGCTAGAACATGATGAGCTTGCAGTACTGTGACAGCTACTTGGGCCATTAGTTGTCACGGCAAAGATTGTTTTATAAATTATGCTTTGAATTAATTTTGAAGATTTTTATCCCTTTTTTTTTTTTAATAGCTCCTTGTAGAAATTCTTATGAGGCCTACAATCTCTATCCGGGGACAGAAACTGAAAAGTAAGTATATTGGTCAGGCGGATCCTCATTTTCCAACATGCCCAGACGCTGCTGTCCTCGAAGCCTTCCTGCCTCTCACAGCTAGGACCTGCCTCACACCCCGCAGCAGGTTGCGCTCTCTTCCCAGCTCAGCAGCTCTCTTCCTTCCTTCCAGATTGGGTAGGAATACAGATCTGACACTTCTAGAGAAAGAGCATGAAAACCACTGAGCTAGAAGAATTTCATCTTTGTACTTTCTACTAGTCTTTTGGTCTAGCTTTTTTAAGGTTTTCTATGGAAATTCTTCTTTCATATTATATGTAGCTAGCTGAGAGAATAAGAAATAACCTAGTAAGATCATCTTTGTTGCTTTATCTTTTTATTGCTCTCTTATTTATCTGTTTGTCAGGTTTTGTTTTGTTTTGTTTTGAGACAGGGTCTTACTCTGTAGTTCAGGCTGGCCTTGAACTCAATATGTAGTCCAGACTAGCCTCAGACTCACAGAGATCCTCCTGCCTCAGCCTCCCAAGTGCTGGGATTATGGTGTGCACCACCATGCCTAACTTGCTTTATTTATTTATTTATTTTTAAACCTACTAGATTTTTGTTATAATGGTAATACCTGCTTTTTGTAAAAAAAAAAGTTTGGTTATGCCAGGCACAGTGGCATATGCTTTTGCGCACTTGTAATCCCAGCTACTTGGGAGGCTGAGACTGTAGGGGTACAAGTTTGAGACCAGCCTGGACAATTTAGCAAGACTGTGTTTTCAAATAGAAAAGACTGAGGTTGCAGCTCAGTGTAGAGTGCCGCGGATTCAATTGCCAGTAGCACAAACAAAAACAAAAGCAATATATATGGTAAAAAGTCAGAGTACTTTGTTCCTACATAGGTTTTTAAGCCAAGTGGGTATATGGGTGTTATTCTATTGTTCTTTGTAATTTACACGTTACAGATATGTTTTTTAGGTATTCAGATTTAAATTTTTCAAAAAGTAAGTGCCTTCATTCTGCTATTGAAAACCAGAAGCCGGGTGTGGTGGCACATGCCTGTAATCTCAGCACTTGGGAGGCTGAGGCAGGAAGATCACTGCAAATTTCAGGCCAGCCTGGGCTACATGGTGAATTCAGGCCAGCCTGCACTACATAGATAGATCCTGTCTCAAAAAATTTAAATAAACAAATAAATGGCAGAGATCATGTCAATTAACATTTTTTAAATAGTGATAACATTCATCATAGGGGATTTGTACCTGTACATGACATATCTTGTTGCTTCTTTTGTGTCAATTAACATTTGACACATAGCTTCCTACAAACATCGCATATATGTATTTTAAATTTTTGAAATATTTTTATGCCTACCATCAGTAAAACATTCTGTATAAGACCTTATTTATATGTGCAGTGGTAGTTATGAGAATTCATATTCGTCTTTATTGTCTCAGTTTTGTACTCTTAAGTTGGTCCTTAATGTTTTCTACCCCAGCAGGTAGTAGCATCATGGTTACATGCTGGTATATTTATTCTTTCTTCCTCCCACTAGATTTACAGGTGCCATGAGGATTGAGACTTTCTTTTTTCTTTTCTTTTTGTTTACTACTGTCTGCTTTAGAGTAGGTGCTCAATTAATATTTGACGAGTACATGAATCCCAGCTCCCTTTGAAAATGGCAAGTCTAGAAATTCTGAGTCTCAAAAAAACAAACAAACAAAAAAGCCACAAATAGATTGAGAGGTAGTAGTGAGGGATACCGAATAATTGCTTTGTCTCAAGATACATGAGACAACCCGTCTGGTCAGGCTAGCTTGACAGAGTTGCTCATCAGAATCTCAGAGGAAGACCTAGCATTTTAGAGTTTATGACAGCACAGGAGTGAATGGAAACAGTTGTTTTTGGCCAGGGTGGGGGGGGTGCCTGCTGGGGACGGAACTCAGGACTTTGAGCTTGCTAGGCAAGTGCTCTACCACTTGAGCTAAATCCCCAACCCCTGGAAACAGTTTTAAAAAATAAAAGTTGTGCAACTCGATGTAGTGGTGCATGCCTGTACTCTTCATTACTTTCGAGGCTGAGACGGGACTGCAAGTCTGAGGCCACCCTGGGCAGCTTGGCGAGACCCTGTCTCAAAATAAAAAATCAAAAAGGGATGGTGAGATCACTTCTCGGCGTTTGGCTAAGATCACGTGTTAAAAGGGATTGTGATACAGTTCGGTGGTAGAGCGTCCCTGCGCTTGGGCATTGGCATGGATGCATGCATGCTAAATAAATAAAATCGGCTTCAGTCTTACCATCTGCTTGGGGAGGGGTCATGAAAATTAAGTTCCTTTTTTTTTTTTTTTTTGTGCTATCTTCTGTTCAGCTCACAAAGAAGCAGAGATTTCTTTATTAGAACCAGTAGTACATCCGACATTAAAAATCATTTGCACAGCATGGCTAAAAACAACAAAAACAAAAACTAAACAAAATGCTGAATGATGAATCTGCTGCTAGTGGAACATTCAGTGGAAATTTATAACAGGAGTAATGAAGATACTGACACTTTGGATTCTAGTAGTTCTGCTTTTGAAAATGTATCTTGATTGTCTAGTTCAACAAGGCATAAATACACATATATATTAAATTATTTATTTGTCTGTTTAAATAGCAAAGAAACAACCCCAAATACTGGATATAGCCTAGACAAGACACAAAGGAAAGCTAGCTTTGTTAAGACATAGCATCATAGCAGGTAGAGATTATAAAAACTGGAGTGTGAGAAAGTGGCTGCTATAGCAAAACAGAAGGCAGTGTGCAAGCCGGTTTGTAGATTCTGAGAGGTACTGTGGAAATCTGTGGCACACAGGGCTGGAGCGAGAACTTTCATCATAGGATTTTTGTGAGGATTCAGTGAGATAATAGATGTGAACACACTTTGTAAAACAATGTATAAAAGGTCTTGAAGAGAATTGCAAGAGTTCTTACTTTAAAAATGTGATAATGTTACACTATCTTTTTAATGAAAAAATAACCAGTTATTCCCCTTTGCCTTTCAGTAAGTGATGAGATGTCCAAGGACTGCTTGAGCATCCTTTATAACACCTGTGTCTGTGTAAGTACTCCTGCCGCCGGGGCACCACTTATCTCCCTGTGCAGTCTGCAGTGCTGAGGAAGGGAACGTTCAGGTAGCGACTGCAGATGTGAAACTCTCTGTGGACATTCAAGGGAACTGGACTGATGTGTGTCTGGGAGCAGGATCAACAGATAGAAATAATGGGAATGCAGAGCCAGGCTTGGGGGTGCCGGCCTGTAGTCGCAGCATCAGGAGGCTGAGGCAGGAGGATCACTGTGAATTTGAAGCCAGCCTGAACTGCATAGCAAGATTTTTTTTTTTTTTTTTTTGCATAGCAAGATCTTGTCTCAGAAAACCAAAAGCCAAAGAAATAAAGTCTTGTAGTAATTGTTAAGAGCCAGGGCTACATCAGCAGGTCTCTTGGATGTGTATAGGCAGAGACTGAGCAGTTACTTATCAAAGGGCAACAAACATCAGCATAGTGTCTTTGTCCTTTAAGGTTCCTTTTAACTCCTTTATGATTATTCTTTCATTCCTTGTTAAAAAACAAAACAAATACCAGAAGCTCACCCATATATCAAGTGGGACACTACTGTGCTAACCACTGAGCCAGGAAGAATGGCGAATAAACAAAGCAATTTAGTAGTAAGAAAAGAGCAGAGCCTATGATTCAGGGGTGCTCTGGAAGGCTGAGGCAGGGGGATCACAAGTTTGAGCCTAGCCAGAGCAGCTTAGCAAGACTATCTCAAAAAAAAGAAAAAGAAAAAGTGGGAGATGGGTTGGGGATATAGCTCAGTGTGAAAGACCTGAGTTCAATCCCCAGTTCCACCAAGAAAAAGAAAAAATGCAGAGCATTTAGTGTTTGAAGTTGATTTTGTGTCTAGCACCTGGTACATCTCTCTGAGCCTTAGTTTCTTAGCCATAGAGTACAGTCAGTGGTACTAACAGCACAGGATTTCTGTGAGAGCTGAATGAGGCCGTGGATGTGCACGTACTTTGTAAAGCAATATGTAAATGTTAGCTATTATTAGACACAGTACCTGTTAGGAACTTAGGATATGGTAAATCTTGTCAAGAGCCATAAAAAATTCGCAACAGAATGGGACAGGTGCTATTGTAGAAGTGAAACCCATAGACTGCAGAAATAGAAAAGACATATTTAACTCCGTTTCTTGCCATGTTGAAAAAAAATATTTGAGGTGTCTTGTGAGAGTATGTGAAATTCACTAAGATCACAAACTTAGAAGTGGAGTGGGGACATGAATACAGCTAGGACTTGGGCTAATATAAAAATGCAGACCATAAAATCATCTGTAGATAGGGCACAGTTTTGGGTTTAAGCTTCTTAGTAGCCAACACAAATAGAGAAGTACGTTTCAAAACACATACAAATCAGTATCTATAATAGTACAGTATAATAGTAATACAAGCCACTTTAGTTATTTTGAATTTCCTGTAGCACTTTTTTTTTTTTTTTTTTCCCTGGGAGTCCGTGTCTTGCTGTATAGTCCAGGCTGCCTTTGAACAACTTTGTAGCCCACGCTGGCCTTGAACTCTTGGCAGTCCTCCTACCTCAGCCTCCAAAGTGCTGGGATTACAGGTGTGCACCACCACACCTGGCTCCTATAGCCACATTTTTAAAAGAAAATATAGGAGGAAACAAATGAAGTTAATTTTAATAATATATTTTAACAAAGTATATCAAGAATAGTATTTTTTCAGTATAATTACAAATGATATATTTATTTTTCCTGGGGGAGGTACTAAGCTTTCAAAACCTGGTGTGAATTTTTAAACCTGGAGCACATCTCAATTTGGACTAGGCCACATTTCGAGTGCTCAGTAGCTGTGTGTGTAGCTCATGTCACAGATAGACACAGATCTATAAGATAAAAAATGAATTGTTGAGGAAATGCACAACTATTCTTGCAGCTAAGGGCAGTATGAGATTGTTCTTAAAAGAGACAGTGATGTATTGGCTCCATCACTGTCAACTTAGCATATAGTCATTAGTTTTTTGAGGCTGTTGTAAAATCATGATACCTAATGTAATTAGGTGACATCCTAGTAAAACACAGTTGGTGGTTTTGTTTTTTGGTGGGGGTGCTGGGGATTGAACTCAGGGCCTGGCGCTTGCTGGGCAAGCGCTCTACCACTTGAGCTAAATCCCCAGCCCCAGTTCATTTTGTTTTTTAAAGGGAGATTGATATGGTCCAACTGTGCTGGTGTGGCCTTCCTTTCAGGTGAGATAGAGAACCTGGAGCTCCTAAGAGTTGTGGACAGCAATGTCTTGAGAAATCAGGCACAAAACAAGAGATACTTGAAACTGCCTGTGTTGGTGTGGGGACTTGTATAAATTGTGACCAACCTGAAGCAAGCACACCCTGTCTAAACATGTTTAAATGCAAAATTTTTGAAGTACCCTGGCCAGCTAAAACTTGACTTCCTGGATACTAGTCTGTAGCTTCTCGTTTAGTTACTAGGTCTAGGATCTATGATAAGTATCTTGAAAAAACCCTCCCCAGAAAATACGTTGTATATCGTTTGAGAGATTTAAGGCCTTGGGATGTAGAGGAAAGGCATAATTGTGTATGGCTTGTTGGTGGTGAATCCTGACTTGGGAAGGCTTTCCAGAAGAGAGGCATTTTAGCCATCTCTAGGAGGAGGAGGATTTTGATAAGCTGAAGAGAGGAGAAAGGTGGGTAATCAAGGGTAGCTAGTCAGGGCAACAGGTTTGTGTGTGTGACAGCGTGGACAATTTTTTCTTTTCCTTCTGGTGGAGACTGAGCCCAGGGCCACATTCCTGGCCCTGGAGACATGTTTTTAAGCTTTGAGAACATGCTTACGCTTGCCCTCTTCTCTCTCTCACTTGTGCTGTCTCTCTCTCTTTCTCACTCTCATGTTAAGCTGGGATCAGTCTTGTTTCACATCTTAACAGCCTGTGTAGGTGCTATATGTAGTTGGAGGAAATGTACCAACTTTAATGTGCCAGTGTCACAACTAAAGAACAGAAATGGAATGTTAATACAGAATCAGAGACTGCTTTCTTTAGTTAGTGCCCTTAGATTTATATACTCAACACACTTTTATGGATGCCTTCAGTTTGAAAATTTAATTTGCTTTGATATGTTCATCCCATTGATCATAGAGTGCTTCCTAGCTTGGAGTTCCCGTATACCAGTGATGGCAAACCTTTTAGGGTTTTCAGTGATACAAACAGCCCACTGGGCATGCGTGCCATAGGTTTGTCACTATTGCTGTAACCTAATGTACACCTGTACATCATTTGATGATATATTTTTTTTTTTTTTTGGCACATGGTGCCGGAGATCAATCCCAGGGCCTCATATACGCAAGTCTTCTACCACTAAGCTGCATCCCAGCTTGATCGCATTCTTTAAACAGAAGCCATGTTCATTGCAGTCTGCCTTTCAGAAGCTTTTTTTCTCAGCTTTGAGGCTGAAAAGACTGAAGAAAGAAATATTAAAGCCACTAAGATCTAATTGCTCTAAGGGATGTATGTGTATGGTTAAGCTAGCAATATTGGTATTTTAAATTCAAGCTCTTGAATGTATTTTTGAAGACTTTCACAAGCTACATAGTTCCTTTATTTCCCAGGTACTTCTTGTTTGTTATTCTCATCTTTAAGCTGACATTTCATGAATACCTGCCATGTCCAGGCCTGCTGCTGGATACCAGGGGCACAAAGATGAATAAAACAGAAAGAATCCATCTTCACCTAGCTCACAGTTCATCAGATGAGGGTGCAGGGAAAGGTCAATGAGCTGGACAAATGCAGACCAAGAGCTTTGACATACAAAGCAGTTGTGTGTGTGTGTGGAGTAAGTCTGGGAAGATTGCATGGGGGAGGTGGGATTTTGAAGTGTTGGAAGGCTTGCCCATTCCTGTCTTTGGTGTTGATTTATTTCATAAATAATAGTTTTTGTTCTGTTTTGTTTTTTTTGGTGCTGGGAATCGAACTCAGGGCCTTTTGCTTCCTAGGTAACCACTGAGCTAAATCCCTAGCCCAATAATAGTTTTTGACTACAAAAATAGCAAATATAGATAAGGTGTAGAGTATATAAATTGTGTAATGCCATTAACCAGATTAAGCACCAGCAATTTGCTACAAATAATTTAAGAATTTTGATATATGTATGTGTACAAGCACCGTTTCATGGCCAGCTTTTTCATTCTATTAAAATCATAAAGATCAGCTACATTATTTTTTCTAATGTATATTCCAATGTAGGCGTATCCATGGTTTATCCATGTTAGCAGTCATTTCTGTTGCTCCTGTATTGTAAATGGTGCTGAGAGATACGGAATTGGGGGAGAGAAAAGCCCCCGTGTGCTTGGGTTTTCCTAGCAAGTCCTTCAGTCTGACCAGCAGAAGGAAGGCTCAGGGAGCCTGTTTGAAGAGCCTTTGAATGCCAGTTAGAAGAGTGGTGGTACCTAATTGAGTGGCACAGGAAACTTGACATCTGTTGATTACTCTAAGAGGATCATTTTTCTGTAGGATAGTGGCAGACTTACTATATGGGCAGTACTCACATGCATTTTCTAACTGAATCCTCTCAAAGAACTTTGAGATAACCATTTTACAGATGAAGAAACGGAGGTCCAAAGGTGAGAAGTGATTTATTTGCTTAGGATCACCTTGCTGGAATTAGAATGTGGGTCTGACCCTAAAATTCATACTTCAAAGCAGTGTTGAACTTCAGATTTGAGAATGGCCTGCAGAACCACTTTGCAGGCTGTCTCACTTTTAGGAAACACTGTCTTGCTTTCACCTCATTTGGGCTCTCAGTGCAGTCACCCACGCTGGTCACAGTTTCTGTTCCAAAGACACTGGTTCTCTACATGAAGACATGTTGGGCTTAGACTTTCCAGGCCAGCCAGGTCACTGCCTCCTTTTCTCGTGTTCATGGACTCTTTTGCGTAGTCGGGGGCCCAGAGGCCTTTTCATCCATGGCTGGGAGTTTGAAGTGTTTCCCAGAGTTAACACATGAGATCCCGGATTTGTGGGCTCCTGCCAGCTTTCCAAGGTCAGAATGCTTTCCTGATATCCAGTAGGGATGCCTCGTGCTTCACATTTTGTTTTGTGGTCACAGCCTACTCTGCCTTCTCTCCCCTCTCGCTGTAACAGACGGAAGGAGTTACAAAGCGTTTGGCAGAAAAGAATGATTTTGTGATCTTCCTGTTTACACTGATGACGAGTAAGAAGACGTTCTTACAAACAGCGACCCTCATTGAAGATATTTTGGGTGTTAAAAAGGTGAGCTGTGTCCTGCAGCAGGTGTCTGACCAAGTGGGGGTGTCTCAGACTATTGGATTCTCAAACATGAAAAATGAAAGAGGTCTTTTAAAAGAAATTCTTCTATATGCCTAATGTTATTTTTTGTGTTACTAAGATATATATACTCAAGTATAAAACTAGGTTATACTTATTAGTATTAATGGATCTTTTATGATTATGAAACCTAAATAAGCATATAAGTTGGGTTTGGGTTCAAACTACTTACAAAACTCAAAACTTCAAATTGACTTAGTGAATTTAAGGTAATGACTGATGTCCTTTTGTTGAAATAATATTGGCCCATTCCTGTAATCCCAGCACTTGGGAGACTGAGGGAGGAAGATCCCTGTGAGTTTGAGGCCAGCCTACCCTATGTAGTGAGTTCAAGGCCAGCCTAAACTACATAGTGAGCCCCTGTCTCAAAAAAAAAAAGTCAGAATTGCAGTACAGATTTGTTTTGGTGTACCGGTACTGTTGCATGCTGTGTAGTGACTCTACTCTCAAAACACCTTTCTATGATTAAACTGCTGTGAAACTTTTATTCATTAGTCAGTTCCCATGGTTGAATGTTTGACCTTTGCTTAAGTTCGCCTCTATTCTTATTAGTCTTTAATAATTAAGGTTGATTAATTGGTATCTACACAAGAGACAGAAATGTAAGCAATGAATTCCTGCCACTTGGTCATAAAGTAGACATTCAAATGATCTATAGGTTGTTTTTAAAAAATTATGATCAAAATGAAAACACTGAAAATTTTTTCACAAACCACAAAAAAATGCATCCACAGACCTCTGTTAGTCCTTGTGTTAGAATTTTGTGGGGAGGGAGTTGAGTTTGTTTGTTTGTTCTTGGTTTTGGGCGGGGTTTTTTGAGACAGGGTCTCACTATGTAGTTCAGGCTGGCCTTGAACTTACTATGTAACCCAGGCTGGCCGTGAACTCAAAGAGATTCTTCTGCCTCAGCCTCCCAAGTGCCAGGGTTACAGACATGCACCACCACACCTAACTAGTGTGTTAGATTTTGGATAATGCTTGTTACTTCTCCAGGTTTGTTCCAAGCCTCCATGTTGGTTGCTGGTTAGCAGATTTCCTCCTCAAGTTGCTGTTGCAGGGAAGAGGGTCCTATGTGCACTGTGGTGAGCCCTGCTGTCCTTTCTGTCTTCCTGCCATGCTTCCCCAGGCCTTGATTGTCGTCGCCTAGGCAGAAGCAGCACAAAGTGCCCTTTGTCCGTAGGAGCTAATTGGAGACGTGTACAGGCCGTGGACAGACCCTTTGTGCTTTTTGATAAAAAGGCTTTGTTATTTTTCCACTAATTGTGTGCTCCAGCCCGTGTGGCTGAGGGGCCTCGATGGCAGAAACACCAGGCTCCCCCTAGTCTCAGCATAGGAGGAGTGATCACTCCTTCATAACTTCTCCCACCTGGTCTCTCATGTCCTCTCGTTACTTTGTGTGTTGCCAAAAATGATGATGGGTTCTATTCTACTTTATGGCTATCTTGGTGCCATTGATAAGGGTAGGTAGACACCAAAACCAAAGTAGAAACCCAAACCACAAAGTGAGAAAATGTATTTGCAATTCTTGCAGCCATGAATTGGTATTCACAGTTTTATCAAGAATTCTTACCAGTCAGTGTGAAAGACCAATACCCTTGCCAGAAAATATGAGCAGTGATATGCATTAACATTGCAGAGAGAAATGGGCCGTAACGGTGAGAAGATGCTTAACTTCACTGATGAACAAGGTAGGGGAGAGCAAGCCAAGTCTTCGAGCACATAGACCAGCAGAAGCACTGCCATACTGCTCGTTTGCTTTAGATCAGCAGAGTATGTTCATACTTGTTTTGATTTTATGCTTGAAGGTGCACATACCCTGCGCCCGGCACCTGGAGAAGCTCCTCCCGGAGTGCCGAGGTATCAGTACAGTGGCACCTTGGTTCAGAAACTTAATTTGCTTTACAATTTTGTTGAATCTGGCTGCATTTGTGTTTGTGTGGGGAAGATGGCCATGGTCATGTTTGCCCCTGATAGGAGTTTGTGAACAGAAGCAAAATTTTGCTGAACGTTTTTGAGAACCGAATTCTTTGCAAACAGAAGTGTTTGTGAACTGAGGTATTACTGTATTTTGTGGGTCACCTGTAATCTGTGCCTGAGCACACAGGGTATGGGGGTTGGTTCTAAAATAGTGATTCTGAGAAATGAAAACAACCAGACTGTACCCAGGAGAGTTGTGAAATTAAAGGATATCCCAGCTAAACAGAAAAGATCAAAGTATATCATGTAAAGGTATTGTTGGAAGACATTTTTCTTTCGTGTGTGTGTGTGTGTGTGTGTGTGTGTGTGTGTGTGTATCTTGTAATACATATATGTTGTACACACACATTCCAGCATGTATTTTTTTGGTGGGGGGATGCTGGGGATCAAACTCAGGACCTTGCGCTTGCTAGGCAAGTGCTCTACCACTTAAGCTAAATCCACAACCACCTGACATGTATTTTTATTGGGTTGTGATGGGGGATATGTATAAAAAAAATTTTTTTTTTTTTTGAGACAGAGTCTCGCTCTGTAGTTCAAGTTGGCCTTGAACTCACTATATAGCCCAGGCTAGCCTTGACCTCATGGCAATCCTCCTGCCTCAGCCTCCTGAGTGCTGAGATTACAGGTGCGCAACACCATGCCGGCTATATTTCTTATTCTTAGTTATTGTCAGAACAATTTACAAGCTACTTCCCAACAAATTTGCAAATGTACACTCTGGAACACATATGCATCAAGTAATATACAAGAACATTTATAGCATCATTGCTTCACAGCAAAAGAACTGAAAGCAAGTCTATAACCCATGTCTCTTCACACAATGGAATATTATAAAGTACCATATCTTTATTTATTTGGGTTTTTATTTTGAGTCAGGTTCTTGCAGTGTAGTTCAGGCTGGCCTTGAACTCATAGCAGTCCTCCTGTTGACTCACCTTCCCAAGTGCTGGGATTACAGCTGTGCTCCACCATGCCAGGGAACTGTTGCTTTTTTAATAGCAAACTAATACATAATTCACAGCAGTGGTTACGTCTGACAGAAAGGTGCAATAGGGAATGTACACATAGTTACTCATTTTGTTATGCTGCATGACATATGTTATATATACAAATATTATATAAAAATTAAAACATAAAAAGAAGTGGGCTTGGTGTGATGTTTTGGGCCCCATGCACTGATTTAGGGCAAGTAGAACTGATGAGCTGAAAGTCAGTCACAATTTCCAATAATACGTCACATCTGTGTATATTGACTGGGGACGGAAGACCAAGGTGGAAGCAGCTGCTTCCCACTGCTCTGTCCACAGCAAACCTCTGTCCTCTTCTACTACCAGAAATAAAGGGCAGTGGGACTCGGGGGTGTTGAGGAATCATTTGCTTGTTTAGTGCACATGTACTGATTCCCTTGTTGCTGGACGTGTGCATTAGGGTTCTGGAGAAAAGCTAAGGCCCACCTTTCCCTCAAAACAGTGTTAGATTATTTGGGAAATAGATTCAGAAGCCAATAATTACAAATCTGGGTTATGTGCAGTGATAGAGAACTGCCTGTCCCAGTGGAAGTAAACCAGTGGGTTAAAGAATAGCAGGTATTATCTGAGGAATATAAGGATGATTTAAAATGAGAAAAGTGTACACATCTGTAGATTTTAAGGGGAAAAGTTGAGAATGTAACCATAAGTAAGAGACATTTTTAAAAATTCAGTATTATTCATAACAAAAGCTAGTGTATCAGTCAGTTTTTTGTCACTATAACTAAATATCCGACATAGGCTACTTCATAAAAAAAGAGGTTTATTTAGCTCACAGTTCTGGAGGTGCATAGCACATGGCCAGTGGCAGGTAGCAATCCAGGAGTATACACAAGGGCACAGGAAGATTACATTTTGAGCTAGGAAGCACAGAGACCAGATGGAGCCAAACTAAGGCTTTTTCTAACAACTCACTCCCAAGGACCACCACTGAGGCCCAGGCAGACGCCCTTCTGAAGGGGTCCCAGTGTCTTGGGACCGCCCACTAGCCCACCTCTGGTAGGCTTGTCCACCTGCAGGCCACATGGTGGACATGCCTGTGTTATAATAAAAAATATTTCAAAGCAGAAGAAGTTTGTTACTTACATACATTAACTATATTATGTATTTTGTACACGGCCGAAGACCATTCCTTCCCACTCAGTGCAGCCCAGGTAAGCTAAACACAATGGAATACTACTCTGCCATAAAAAGGATAAACTAGAGTCATTTGTAGGTAAATGGATGCTCCTTGAGAACGTACTCTTAAGTGAAATCAATCAGACACTCATGAGAACATATCGAATTGTTTCTCTGATATGAGAAACCGTAAGTGTAAATTAAGACAAAGAGGTATAATAGATATCATGTAAAAGAAAGGTAATATTCAGAAGGGAGGAGAACTAGAAAGAGAGAAGGGGGAAAAGAAGGAGGGAAAAAAATGGAAAAATTAAATAAACCTGCTGTAAACAGGGAAGGGTGGGGGTATGGAAGGGAAGGGTGGGGAAGAGGGGGGAACCAAGATATATCTTGTACAGGTACAAATTAACCATGATGAATGTAATCATTATGTATACAATGTACTAATAGATGTTCTTGGTAAAATAAAAAAAAAAATCACAACAAGAAAAAAATTTTAAAAACCCATGTCTGGCTCATGGGCCGCAGGTTGTACAGACTACCTTCCCCAAGAAGTGCCGCCCTAGAAAGCAAGTTCTGAGGCTATGGACCTTCGGTAGGATACAAACCATATTCAAACCATAGCAGCTAGGAATATAAGGAAAATTGCCTAACTCGATATAAGGTATCTATTAAAACTTATAATAAACATTAGTTTGAAACTTTGGAAGTACTGCTCAAAATTAAGAAATAGACAATACCTGCTCTCATGTGCCCTAGATAAATGGTCACCTGTATGCACATATCAGAAACATCTGTAGTAATATTATTATAACATAGTTTAACCATGAGATAATGTATAAAAAAGTAAAATTGTGGAATAAAGCAATGAAAGAAAATTGAACTGCATCTCTTTGGATCAGTGTAGATAAGTGTCAGTGTTGATTGAATCAGAAGTAAAGTATGAGGCCAGGCTTGGTGGCGCACACCTGTAATCCCAACACTGGGGAGGCTGAGGTGGGAAGATTTTAAGTTCAAAGCCAGCATGATCTGCATAGTAAGAGCCTTAAAAAGACAAACAGTATCGTATTCACACTGGCCCTAGAGAGCAATGCCATATAGTTTAATGGACATATTTAGAAGACTAAAAACATGCTTTTGGAATAATAAACACCACGTTATAAATAATAGTTACCTCGGGAAAGAAAAGGAAATGCAACTGGGTGGGGATACACAGAAGCCTTCAGCTTGCATTTGAAATACTACTTCAAGTGAAAAGAAATACATAGCAAGAATGGTGATTTGTGATTTATAAAACTTGAATGGTTGAGTATTTTTTTAAATAGACAATATGTGCCATAAGAACAAAAGTAGAGAATGGGACCAGTAGTGTCCAAAATTACATTTAAAGGGACAATTCTTTGGAGTAGGTGACAGTTGTCCCATTCCTCAAATAGTAAGGAAAGAGGACAGAGCCTGTGACTTTAGACCTAAGGTCGCACGACTGCAGACTGCCAAGGTAGGATTTGAACCTGCATGGTATCCTTGCCGGGCTCCATTTGCAGGAGTGTGCAGGAGGGCACATACAGTTTCTGGCGTGCATTGAGCATGGGGCTTATTCTGTTTGTGTCTTCTGTAGGAAATGATCCGACTAGACGAAGTTCCCAATCTGAGCTCCTTAGTATCCAATTTTGACCAGCAACAGCTTGCTAATTTCTGCCGGATCCTGGCTGTCACCATTTCAGAGATGGACACAGGGAGTGATGACAAGCACACGCTTCTTGCCAAAAACGCTCAGCAGAAGAAGAGCTTGAGCTTGGGGCCTTCTGCTGCTGAAATCAACCAAGGTAAAGTCTCCAGGGTCTCAGAGGTTGGGGACAGCTCTGAGACCCTTCCAGCATCATTTAGTTCTTTTAGTATCTCTAGAGACTCATGTGTGAGGACTCCTAGGAACCACTTGTAGAGTATGTAAAATGGATATGTATCTTTTTTATTTTGGAGGACCAAATTCTGTAGCTTGTATCAGATTTTTGAATGAGTTCGGGATCTCAGAACCCTCCCACTCTTTGTCAGAATTACAAATGTATATACCTTTTGACCTCCAAAGTTTCATCTGGGTCCTTGTCTTAAAGATACGAGATACGTCAAGGTTATTCATTACAACATTGTTTGTAATAACAAAAGACTGGAGACAACCCAAATGTTCATTAATGGGACTGCTTAATTCTCAGAATATTTATGTAATGGAAAGTGGTTTAGTTTTAAGAAGGTGAACATCTTTATATGCTGGTATAGAAAAATCTCCAAGACATTTTAATGATGAAAAGTCAGACGAGTGTGTAGAACATGGCACTTTTTTTTACTAAAGCATACATTTGTTACTAACATTATGCATAAAGAAACTGAGAGGATGTGTGGAAACATAAAGTGATTACTTGCTAGAAAGAGGCTAGTAACAGTATCAGCGGTGGCAGTGGGACTTCTTAGTGTATACTTTTATATGATGTTTGATTTAGAACCGTGCGAGTATATTAATTACTTTAAAAAAAAAAACCCACACTATTCTAACCAACTTACCTGAATATGTTTCTTTTGAGTAGCGAAAGAACTCTGTTACTGATAAAGTATCCTGGCCTGAGCAGGTTTTGGGGAAACTAGGTATACATCCAGCCATAAGATTTTAGATGCTTTATTTTTGAACCGAGATAGTTATGTTTGCAAAAATTTGTTTGTTTGGTTGGTTTGGTTTGGTTGGGTTTGGTTTTTTGTTTTTTGAGACAGAGTCTGTCTATGTAGCCCAGGCTGGCCTCAATTCTTGGCGATCCTCCTGCCTCAGCCTCCCAAGAGCTGGGATTACAGGTGTGTGTCACCACGCCTGGCACAAAAGCTAGTTCTTGAATATTAACAGCTAGAAATTCAGAAATCAAATTGTTGATACATACATATATCACTTTGTTCCTTGGGGTTAACAGCAACAGCAAAAACAAAATAAAGCCACAAAAATGCAGTAGAAAGCCATGACCATTGCAAGGTGGCCTTCACGTGCTCCGAAGAGCACTGTGTGTCTCCAGCGCAGTTGACTTGGCAGAGTCGTGGGTGCTCTTACAGCCTCTTCCACCCTGAGTGCTGCTCCTGTAGCTCTGCGAACAGCCAGGCGCTCACGACTGTGCTTTGTGGGTGCTGAGCAATGTAATTTTATACATCTTCATATATCAGAAAACATGAGGATGTGGACCCTGAGCCCAGACTAGTAGCTCTCCTTCTCGGCTCACTCGTTCCCCTATGTCTGGAGAGACAAGGCCACCTCAGTCCCTTGAGGGTTTTCCTTCCCTTCTTAGAACTTTCGGGGATTCTCAGCGTAGTAAGTCATAAAAATACGCAATTTTTTAAAGCAAGTGAATTTTATTATAACTAACTTACAGGTCAAAGCTGATTTAAACACATACATACACATTGATGCACATTTTAAATTATTCCATGGAGCAAACTTCAAATACATATACATTGTTCCTGCTTCATGGCAATCAGTGAGCTAACTGGTTTACTGAGCAGTGATTCTGTCTGATCCCCCGAGCAGCCCTGTGCACTAGAGATTAGTGTCCCCTTTATACAGATTAGGAAACCAAGGATCCAAAAGGCTCAGTATTGGGTATCTGTGTTTGACGAGACACTGGGTAACTTTCAGCTTTTAGTTTGCAAATTAAGGAGTATGTTCAGAGAGATTATTTTTATTCTGTTAGTATAGATTACCTTAACATGCCTATTTGTAAACTGATTTATGTAAAACCAACATTTCCCATCATTCTTGAGTGAATGAGATAGTCTAGTCAGTTTATTTTTTTGACCAAATGTTAACTCCAAGCAGTTTCTTTGACTTGGGGAATTAAAAAAAAAAGTCTTGTAAAATATCTAGGTTCACTTTCATACTTGAGTGGCTGACCTATTAGGTAATCTAAATGTAATGTCTGCTAATAGCTTTTGGGAGGGGTGGTTTGAGACAGGGTCTTGCTATGTAGTTCAGGCTGGCCTTGAACTCAAGGTGATCCTTCTGCCTCAGCCTCCTGAGTGCTGGTATGACAAATGTATAACCATGAATAGCTGCTGATAGCTTTTGTGATAAAGCTTAAGTGTCATAGTTTAACATGTATGGTCAGACAGGATCTGACCCTTCCCAGCTCTCTGACCATAATTCCTATTTTCTCCCGCAACCCACACTTTTTTCTCCAGTCAGGTGCCCTGGGGAGGCCAAGGCAGGGAGCATAATTAAATCACAGTGGATGTTGTCATTCTTTAATTAACTCTTGTGTTAAATATTGAAGATCCATGTATTAGCTTGGGCTGCCATAATGAGATACAACAGACTGAGGGCTTAAGTGAAGTTCATTTTCTCTCAGTTGTGGAAGCTAAGAGCCCAGGATCGCGGTGCTGCCAGGCTGCTTTCTGCTGGCGTGCAGCACGCAGGTGAGCCCTCCTCACTGAGCTTCTTGGGGCCTTTCCTGGGTGCGTGGAGGAGCAGGTCTGTGGCATCCCTGCTCTTCCCGTAGGACGCTTGTTGTGCTGGTTAGGGGCCCTTCTTTGCTTATGTTGATTCAGATGGGAACAAATGATTCCATCTGCAGAACAAGTATCATTCCAGATTTTAGTTAGCAACAGAGATGGAGCCATAAACCAGCTAATTCCCAACTTAAAGGTGGCACTTAGCTGATGCAACAACCAGAAGTAGAAAGTGGGGCTTCACCTGCCAGTGGAAACATGAGAGGAGAGAAGAGCTCTGTCAGTCAGTTTAATATTAACCACTGTTGATCAGCTTAATACTAACCAGCCCATTGGAATGGCTCCTAGTGAAGCTGCAAGAATTACGAGGACTATGTGGTGCCTGGTGCTGCCCCTAAGTCTACACACTACTGCGTGTAATTCAGCCAATGATTTTCTGGGAAGAGGGTCTATAGCTTTCCTCAGCTTTTCAGGGATCAGTGACTCGCAAAGTCAGTAATCTCTGGGCCAAGAAGTGGGAGGCACATGCCCCTGAGTGCTAAGCCTATTGCATCTGGAGGAGCCAGTTCCTGTGGGAATGGGGAAGATGGGGTCTCCCAAACTGCCTTGGAAGGAAGAGGTGGACAAACTGGGGCTCCATATGCTGGATAAAAGAGGTCTAATAATAAAAATCCAGCTAGGTGAAGATGTTCATGTACAAATCAAAATTATATTTATTTTTAGAAGAAGTAGTATATACCTAATGTTTAAAAACAAAATCCAAACAATATAAAAGGAACAGCAGGTGTATAGTAAAAAGTCTGTTCCTTTCCCTGTGGAACCTATTACTAGTCTTCTTCGAGAGATACTCTTTCCATGCCCAATCAGGGCAGACAGGAGGGAGGGGAAAAGACTCATCCCTTTCTCTGTGTACAGATAATGATATTAAATAGGCACCATTCTGCATGTCCTTTTTGACTTAACTTTATCTTGCAAAGCATTCTATCACCTGTAAAATTATGTGATTTCCTCTTATAACTACATAGTATTCCCTTTTGTGAGCATACCTTAATTTTGTAATCAATGCCCTATGGATAGAAATTTGGTTTATTTCAAGTCTTTGTTCCTACAGATAATAACCTTGTCCTGTAGAGTATGATGTGCTAGGTGTTTTTAAACTTTGATAGACGTCAACAAATTAACCCTCCAAAGAAATTACTGGTTTGTCTTCCCATTTTGTTGAATCTGCCTCATTCCCAGTACAGGCCATTTTCATAGTTCTTGATATTTACCAAACTTCTAAGGAAAAAAAAGCTATCTCAGTATAAATTTTTTTGAGATAATGGTCCCATATCTTAAAATTAACCATTTTAAAGTGAGTAGTTTTGTTCAGTGGCATTTAGTAGATTTACCTGTTGCACAATTACCTGTTTGGTTCCATGATGCTTTCTTCACTCCAAAAAGAATCTCATACACATCGCGCAGTTTACTCCTCATTACCCACCCCCTTCCCTCAGCCTCTGGCAACCACCAGTCTGCTTTCTATCCATTCTGGATGTGATATAAAAGGAATCATATATCCCAGCACTGTGGGAGACTAAGACAGGGGGACCTGAAGTTCAAGTCCTGCCTGGGCAATTTGGTGACATAGTGAGACCCTGTCTCAAAATAAAAATGATCTGAAGATGTAGCTCAGTATGAAGGTTCTGGTTCAATCCCCAGTACCACCAAAATTGAAATGAAAAATAATGTAATAATGAGGCCTTTTGTTCATATGACATAATGGTTTCAAGGTTTGTTCACATTGTGACATATCAGTACTTTGTTGCTTTTTACAGGTAAGTAATATTCATTGTAATGTGGACAGTTTGTTTGGCTATTCATCAGTCAGTGGACAGCTGGGCTGTTTGCATCTTTAGGTACTGTCAGAGGTGCTGCTGATGAACATGTTTTTATGCACCTGTTTTCAGGTATTTTGGTGATACACCTAGAAGTAGAATTGCTAAGTCATATGGTAATTTTATGTTTAAGTTTGTTTTGTTTTTTGGATTTTGGGGGTTTTTTGTTTTGTTTTGTTTTTGTTTGTTATTTGGATTTTTGAGACAGAGTTTTTCTATGTAGTTTAGGCCAATCTTGAATTCACTACATTGCCCAATTTGGCCTAGAACTCGTGGTGATCCTCCTACCTCAGTCTCCTGAGTGCTGGAATTACAGGTGTGTACCACCACACCAAACCTTACATTTAAATTTTGAGAAACCTCAGTTTAGTTTTAATTTTCTGAATGAGATAAAAAATCTTCTTACAGAGAACAGAAAATGGACTAAGATTATTTGCCAAACTTGGTGGTAGGCATTGAATTATATGACTCCATATAATCCTCCTAATTTCTATAGTAATTGTTAGTAGTAGTAATAACTAATAACTTATTTTATTTCTAAAGAATGTTCTTTAATGTTGTATTCTTTTGAATTTTATTTTAAAATGTTTCATAATGAGAAACTTCAGACATGTAAAAGTAGAGCGAACACTAAAATGATCCTCATTTGCCCGTCACTCAGCTTCGATAATTGTCAGCCAACGATCTGTCTTCTTTTTAACCTCTATTCCCTTCCACTCCTCCATGCTTTACTTTATTTTTTTGTTTTTATGCTTGGCTTGGTCTCTGCCTTATATGTGCTAGACACATGCTATGTCACTGAGCTACACCCTTCAGTCCTTTTGGATTGTCTTGACATAAACCCAGGCATCATATATCTTAATGTTTCTACAAAATGACCTCTTCTCTTCTTTCTTTCCGTGGATGGGGTCTCGCCATGTTGCCCAGGCTGACTTCACACTTCTGAGTTCAGGGGTCTTCTCTCTTCAGCCTCCCGAGTAGCTGGGACTACAGTACAGGCCTGTGCATCAGGCAGATCTGGAAAATGTAACTCCATTGCAATTATTACACCAAAAGAATTATTAAACTATCTTGATATTGTGAAATACCTACTTATTTATTAGTTTTTGATTGTGTGACACATTTACATGGTTCAGAAAAATCTACAGATTCAAAAGGTGTTTGTTGAAGTTCAGGGAAGCAGCATGGAGAGCACAGAGTCCCGCATCCCATCCCATCCTCGCTGCCCCCCCCAGCAGTGCCACCGCGAGCAGTCAGGCACCCCGCCTCATTTTAAATGAGATTATATGATGGAGTCAAGATGTGAGGCCAGTCTCTCTGCTACTAAAGCTTATTTTGTTCTCTTGTGCTGATCAGAATTTCCATCTTCCTCACCATGAGTGAAATGAGGTTGGTGGAAGTAAGAGTTTTGTAATTATTCAGTTTTTTTGTGTTTTTGGTGGTGACACTGTGGACTGAACCCCGGGCCTCGTGCATGCTGGACAAGCACTCCACCTCCATTTCTTTTACCTTAAAAAAGTGTATCTCCTCTCTGCTAATAAATGTTTGCTACAGGAAAATCAGAAACTATAGGTACATACTTTTTAAGGGAGTATTTTTATCCTTTCCTGTTCAGGAACAGCCACAGTAAATACTTTGGTGCATAGTTTTGTTTTGTTTTTTTTTGTTTTTTGTCTTTTTACTTTGGTGTATAATTTTAAAGAAGCAAATGTTTAAATTTTTGAAGAAAATGAGCATAAACCAATATTGTGTAATAAGTTGGGTTTTTTCCTCTTAACAAGTAAATTTAAACAATTTTTTGAGTCGCTATGTAACATCATATGTTGTCCTTCTTAGAGCGTGTCATATTCTGTCATACGGAATTACCGTATTTAATCTGCTTTTGATGAAAAATTAGTTATGTCTACCAGTGTACTGTTACAAAAACCATATCAGTGAATAGCTGTATAAGGTTGTTTTTGGTTTTTTTTTTTTTTTTTTTTTGGTTTCTTTTGTGGTGCCGGGGATCAAACTCAGGGCCTCGTGCTTGCAAGGCAAGCACTCTAGTCACTGAGCTAAATCCCTAGCCCCTAAGGTTGTTTTTGTATATATGACTGGATATTTTCTTTTGACAAATTCCCAGAAATGGACCTTTTGGCTCGGAGGCAAATTTAAGACATAAAAGTTATTCCACCTTCTATCCCTACCAGTGTGTAGAGCCAGGTTTCCTGCGCTGCTGAAAATTGAACTTGTTTCTTTATTGCTTTTTTACCATGGCTCAGTGTTTCATTTTAAAAGAACAGCTCTAAACAGCTATCACAGTAAGACTCATTCCTGTCACATAAATTTGTCGAGGTTGTTCAAGCTCATTGTATTGGTTTCTGTTTTGAAATTTTCCTCTCTCGTTTTCTCCCTGGCAGCGGCCCTTCTCAGCATCCCTGGCTTTGTCGAACGGCTTTGCAAACTGGCAACTCGGAAGGTGTCAGAGTCCACGGGCACAGCCAGCTTCCTTCAGGAGCTGGAGGAGTGGTACACATGGCTAGACAATGCCTTGGTTCTAGATGCCCTGATGCGGGTGGCCAACGAGGAGTCTGAGCACAGTCAAGGTACTTTGGGTAGGTCCCCTGAGTGGTGAGCTCTTTTGGGCTACTGGAGACATTCTTGACCTCCTTTCCAAGGAGGATTAATTTGAGATTTTTCTCAAAGTAGAATTTTCCTTAGGGCAGTCCTAGACTATGACTGTTAAGACTCTTGATGGCAAGTTACAGAAACCTCATTACACCCGTCCAAGTGGCTCTGATTGCAGGGAGGAGGGCTTTGTTGCAGAACCGGAGTCAGCTGTGTGTCTGGGACTGACTAGAACCAATAGCCAGAGCATTCTTAGAAACCCAGGGAATTATGTCTCTGTTTCTGCATGTTTCTTTTGCTTTCTCTCTCACTCTGTACTGCCTTTTTGTGATGCCCTTGATGGACCTAGGCAGCCTAATAAGTGAGTAGACTCCTAGCCTCCGTCCCAGCTTCCTGACAAAGGATTCTAGCCAACATGATGCAGTCAGATTGTACAAGCCTAGGTGTAGTGGTCTTCACACAAGAAATGTGGTATCTCACTGGAAAGGATGAGCCAACTTTTTCTATCTCTTCCAACTCTGAATTGAAGAAGCTAAGTTCTTGGTGAGCATAGCTTTCTTCTTCAACCTAACTCTGTATGCGTAGTGTAGAAGCTCTGTCCGAGACACTTTGGGCCAGTACCATGGCTTCCATCACTCCTGCCCAGCTCACATGGAAGTCGAGAAAACTAGAGGTTACTGACCCTGCTCAGAGTAGCAGCTCAGAAGTTTTGCCTAGTGGGACAGGCACTTGGTAAGAATAGAATCTGGGGAAGTTCATACTGAAGGTTCATATTCTTAAAAATACTTGAGATTTTGGTGGTAAGCAAGTAAAAAGAGGGTGCTAGATCTGTTTAAGAACAACGAACTAAACACTCGTCCCTCTAGATCATCAGAGAACCAGGGAAAGAGACAACTAAGAAGAGCTCTCCTAAAGTCAGGAAAAAAATCCTATCCTCAGAAACAGCTCTGCACAAATTTATGATCAGGCCTTGGATCGTCGTATGCCCCAGGGTGGTATAAAAAACCGTCGTGTGTTCAGCCAGCCCACAGTGGAGCCTAACATCCAGGCATGATACTGAAAGAGACAGAGAGTTTAACAGAGATCAGGGAAAGAACCAGTTACCCTACTCCATGTCACCCAGAGGAGACTGTGTGCATGCCCGAGAGGCAGTGTTTAAGGCTTAACCAGTCTACCAGAGAAACAGACTTTACTAAAATAGGCCAACTCACTAAACAAATAAATAAAAAACAAGTCCTAAAGAGGAGAAAGAAAACCAGGGTTCAGAGCTATTTTAAATATCTAGTTTTCAACAAAAATTATGAGACTCAGACAAGGAAGTATGGCTCTTACATAAGAAAAAGGAGGCAACAGAGATTGCCTGTGAGGTTTTAGATGTGAAATTTAACCCTGACTTCAAAACAGCCATTATAAATACTGTATAGTTGAATAACAAAGGAAACTATGCTTAAAGGAGTATAGGGAGCTTTGATGAGATTGTCTCATTAAATAGAAAACTACAGTTCAAAAATAGGCAATATAAAAATGAGCTAAAGGGAAGCTCTGGATTTAAAGAGTGTAATAACAAAAATTAAAAATTCACTGGAAAGACTGAGCAGTAGATTTGAACTGGCAGGAGAAAGAATAAAAACACTAAAAGAATAGATCAGTAGAAATTAAGCATTCTGAAGAACAGAGGAGATGAATAATAAATATGAATAGAACCTCAGAATGAAATAGTATTAAACATGCCAAAATATGCATAATAATGTGTAAAAGGAGATAAGGGAGGCATTTTTTTAAATAATGGCTGAAAACAGGTTTAATGAAAAACATTAATGTATACATCTGAAAAGCTCAAAGAACTTCAAGTGGGATAAACTCAATGAACTCTACACCTAGATGTGTTATAATAAAAATGCTAAAAGATAAAAACTTGAAACTAACAAGAGAAAAATGGCTGATTCAAGTGTATTCCACTAAGTTTAACAGCTGACCTTTCATCAGGAATAATGGAGGCCAGAAGGCAGTAGGATGATGTATTCAAAGTGCTGAAAGGAGAAAACTCACACAGTTGGGTGTGGTGGTATGTACATGTAGTCCTAGCACACAGGAGGCCGAGGCAGAAGGATCATTTAAGTCTAGGAGTTTGAGACTAGGCTGAACATCACAGCAAGACCCTCAACTCAAAAGCAAAAAGTGAAGGAAAAAGTTGCCAACCAAGAATCTTGTGCAAAACTATCTTTCAAAAATGAAGGTGAAGTAAGCGTGGTACCACATACCTGTAATCCCAGCACTTGGGAGGCTGAAGCAGGAGAGTTGCTGTGAGTTCGAGGCCACCCTGGGCTACATAGTGAATTCGAGGCCAGGCTGAACTACATACTGAGACCCTGTTTCAAAAAAAAAAGAAAAAGCAGACGATTTCACACAGTAATTCGAATATACACATACATGGCAGCAGTAGAGGTTAATTATAAAAGATGGTACTGGTATGAGTACATACAGTATTTCTTTCCTTTCTTAACTCATTTAAAAAGCAGTCGCAGCTGGGTGCAGTGGTGTACATTTGTAATCCCAGCACATGGGAGGCTGAATCAGGAGGATCACCATAAGTTTGAGGCCACCCTGGGCTACAAAGTGAGACCCTATCTCAAGAAACCATAAATAAATAAATAAATAAATAAATAAAATAGCAATTGCTTTAAACTGTATATTCATAATTATATTGTTGAGCCTGTAAAATACAGAAATGCACTGTATGTGGCAGTTGCTGCACAGAGAAGGTGGTGGGACCAAAGTCATATTGGAGTAGAGAAATGACACCAAATGGTAACTTGGGTCCTAGAAATCAGTGAAGAAAACCAAAGTGGTAAATAAGAGAGTTAATATTATAAATTCAACCAATATACGCTTGCTCTTTTTTCAGCTTAACAGACATAAAATTAGGTAAAATAATACCAGTGTGTCGCATAACAGTGTATCGTTGAGTTTTTAGCATGTGTAGTTGTAGTATGCATAACAATTATAGCACGGGGCTGGGGATTTAGCTTAGTGGTAGAGTGCTTACCCAGCAAGCGCAAGGCCCTGCAAGCCCCAGTACACACACACACACAAAAAAATTATAGCACAAAAAGGAGGAAGAGAAAAATAAAGCTGTATAGGCGCCCTGGAATTAAGTTAGTATAAATCTGATAGAGATTTAGAGATTTTAAAATGTATGTGATAAGCCCTAGAACAGCTGCTAAGAAAGTAAACAAAACATACAGTGAGGAAATCATTAAAGGAATTATATACTAGAAAATATTCACTTAATACAACAGAAGTATTAAAGAAGTCCCAAAAACCTGGGTATGATGGCACACACCTGTAATCCCAGCAGTCCAGGAGGCCGAGGCAAGAGGATTGCAAGTTTGAACACTGTTTGGGCAGTTTAGTGGCTTAGCATAACCCTGTCTCAAAATAAAAAATTAAAGGGCTTGGGAGTGTAGCTCAGTGCAAAGTCCCTGCATTCAGTCCCCACTATGTTGGGGAGGGGAGAGGACAGAGGAACAAAAAAACTGTATGAGACATACAGAAAGGAAAATGGCAGAAGTAAATGCAACTTTATCAATAAAAACATTAAATATAAATGGATTGGATAATTACAAATTGGAGAAATACTTTGGACGCATAGATACAGACAGGTTGAAAGTAAAGGACAGAAACATGTATTATGCAGATACAATGGGTAAGAAAACTGGAGTGACTGCGCTAAAAGAGACTAGTAGAAAAACTGTTGCAGAGGTAAAGAGGGACATTTTGTAATAATAAAAGGGTGACTTCATCAAGAATATGTAAAGGTTATAAAAATATAAGCATCCAGTAGAACCAAAAATATATTAAACAAAAAAGTTTTAAAGGATAAAATAGCTGAACCATATAATAGTTGGTAACCTGAATATACCACCTTCGGTCATGATGAGGACTTAACAGAAGATCAGTAGGAAATAGAAGACTTGAACTACACTATAATCAACTTGAACCAAGAGAAACTCTTGGCTGTAGGAAACCCCGCCCACCAACTGCAGAATCCACATACTTCTCAAGTACACCCTGAACATTCTCTAGGATAGACCATATTCTAGAGTATTTTCTAAAAGTCTCATTGATTATATAAGGATTAAAATTATATACAAGGTACGGGACAAAATTTAAAATACTAGGAAGAAAAATTGGGGAAATTCATGAATGTATGGAAATGAAGCAGTATACTTCTGAGTAACCAGCAGGTCAAAATAGAAGTTCACACAGAAAATTAGAAAATTTTGAGATAAATGAAAATGAAGACACATTATATTAAACTTATGAGATCCAGCTATTGCATACTTAGATGGAAATTTGTAGCTGTAAATGCCTACATTTATTTTAAAAAGAACTTAGTGACCTAAACTTCTATCTTAAATCATTAAAAAAAAGAGAGAAAACTATTCCTAAAGCAGGCAGATAGAGCAGAAATCGGTAAAATAAAAACTAAGAAACAGTAGAGAAAATTCACAAAACTAAAGTTGCTTGTTTGAAAAGATCATTAAAACTGACAAATCTTTAGCTATACTAAACAAAAAATAGAAGTCTCAAATTAATCAGGAATGAAAGATATTTTACAACTAAATTTAACAAGACAAAAAGAATTCTAAGAGGAAACTATAAACAGTGCACGCCAGTAAATTAGTTTACTTTGGTGAAATGAACAAATTACAAAACACAAATTGTTGTACTGAATTAAGAATTAATAGAAAATCTATATAGACCTGTAACAAGTAGAGAGATTGAATTAGTAATACAAAAATTACCTACAAAGAAAATCCTGTACCACATGGATTCACAGGTGAATTCTGCCCAAACGTTTGAAAAAGAATTAACACCAGTACTTCATAGACCTGTCCATAAAGTCCAAGAGGAAGGAACACTTCCCAGCTCATTGTTGGAGGTTAGTATTACACTGATACCAAAACCAAAGACATCACAAGGAACAAAAATTATTGACCAATATCTTACAAATGCAGAATCCTTGAAAAGAGTAAGAACCCTAGCAAACCCAAAGCAGTAACCTTGGATTATACACTGACCAAATAGAATTTTCACAAGGCTACATCGGGCATGATGGTGCACACCTATAATCCCAGCACTCAGGAGGCAGAGGTAGGAGGATTGCCACGAGGTTGAGACTAGCCTCTGCTATATATTGAGTTCAAGGGCAGCCTGAATTACATAGCGAGGCCCTGTCTCAAAAAACCAAAAACAAAACAAAAATATATGCAAGGCTGATTCAGTATATGAAAACCAGTTTATGTAATATAAACTAGTTCATACAATATAAATGATCATTTTATAGATGTAGATAAAGCATGTGTAGAATCCAACGTGCTTTCATAATAAATGCTCAAACTCAGAAGAGAAGGGAATTTGACCTTTTAAAAGGCATCTGTAAAATACCCCCAGGTAATATCACACCTAATGGCACAGACTGAATGCTTCCCCCACCAAGATCACGAGCGAGGCAAGTGTGTCTACTTGTGCCACTTGTGTTCAGCATGACACTGGAGGTTCTGGCTAGTCAGATAGGCAAAAGGGAAAAAAATGTGTGTGTGTAATGCTACTAAAAATTGAACCCAGGAATTCATATTGAATTACATCCCCAGCCTTTAAAAAAAAATTTTTTTTTTTTTTTAAATTTTGAGATAGTCTCAATAAGTGCTAAATGGCCCAGACTGGGCTTGAACTATCCTCCCACCTCAGCCTTCCAAAGTTCTGGGATTATATGCATATGCCCCCATGCCTGGTGGACATGATTTTATGTGTAGAAAAACCTAAGGAATCCACTGAAAAACCACTAAATAAACAAGTTCAGAGTTCCAGGATACAGCCAGGAATGGTGGCATATTCCTGTAATCCCACCACTTGGGAGGCTGAGACAGGAGGATTGCCCAAGTTCAAGGCCAACCTGGACTACATACTGAGATCATGTCTCAAAAAAACAAAAACAAAAAAGGAAATTTCATTTACAATAGTGTCAAAAAGAATAAAATAGGAATGAATTCAACAAGTATAAAATTCACACTATGAAAATTTCAAAATACTGAAAGAAATTAAAGAAGACCTAAACGAATATGAATATATCCCATGTTGTTGAATAGGAAGAGTTGTTAAACTAAGTGTTCCCTGTCTTGAGGTACAAATAAATCTATAAATTAAGTGCTGTTCCTGTCAAAAATCCCAGCTGGCTTTGCAGAAAGGCACTGGTTGATCCTAAAATTTATATGGAAATGCAAACAGAAGAACTAAGAGGATTCACAGTTCCTGATTTGAAAACTTTCTACAGACCTGGAATAATTAAGACAAGAGTGCTACTGGCATAAAGGCTAGACATATACAGATCAGCAGACTATTATGGAGAGTTCAGAAAGAAACCCTCACACATATGGTCAGTTGATTTTCAACAGGGGAAATAATAGGTTTTTTCAATATATAGGGCGGAGACTATTAGATATATCTGGTATCTCACATCATACACAAAAATTAACTTAGTGGTTGGGAATTTAGCTCAGTGGTAGAGTGCTTTTCTATCAAGTGCAAGGCCCTGAGTTCGAGCCCCAGCACCCCACCCCACCCCCAGAAATTTAAAGGATTAAAGTCCTAAGTGTAAGAGCTAAATTTATAAAACCCATAGAAGAAGACGATAAATCTTCTGGCCTTAGATTTGGTACTGGTTTCATAGACATCTAAAATACAAGCAACCAAATTAATAGTAGATAAATTGAACTGCATGAAAATTAAAAACTCGTGTGCTTAAAAAAAATCCCATCAACAAAGTGAAAAGAGCACCGCAGAGACAGAGAACATTTTGGGGAGGAGCGCAGAGACAGAGAACATTTTGGGGAGGAGGGAGAACATTTCTGCAAACCATGTATTTAGTAAGGGACTTAAATCTG